>CM060951.1:142707083-142933157 GCA_030765055.1 Mantis religiosa
TCTCTCTCTCTCTCTCTCTCTCTCTCTCTCTCTCTCTCTCCTCACTCTCTCTCTCTCTCTCTCTCTCTCTCTCTCTCTCTCTCTCTCTCTTCTCTCTCTCTCTCTCTTCTCCTCTCTCTCTCTGTTAATGTTTTCTAAAAGAAAGGAGAATTCCAAAAGACATAATTAAAAGTTATAGTTGTCAACAACTTCTTAATAATGTCTTCAAGTGGAGGTGAAATGCATTGAAAGAAAATTTGTGGTAATTGAAGTATAGAATGTCTCAGTCGATCATTGTATAATTTTTAATTATGTTATTACTTTACAGTGTCAATTCCAATTACCTTTTCAAATTATCCAAATGACCTATCTATCTCTGTTTGGTGGCAATGCACCAAAGAAAATTTACTTAATTTTCCAGGTCAATCCACTTTGCCTTTACTTTGTTTTATTTATTTGTTTATTCTTCTTCCATGGATTCTGTATTGAACACATATAAGAGGTGTAGAACTGAAGAAGGGTGCTCATTTCACATAAATTTGAACTAATGATATCTTTCAAACTACCAGTGCCCCCAAATGCATTGCTATTCCAAAGCTCTAATTGCTTTCATTGTATTGGGAATATAAATACATATATCAGTCATATAATACATAAATAATGTATTGAACTTTTTGAAAGCTGTTCTTCATTTTTTTATTATTCTTTCTGAATAAAATAATGTCTCTATCCAAAATTATTTTTCAGTGTAGTTGTCGCTCTAATGGTTTCCTGTTGTTTCAGACAATTTTAAATGCTAAAAGTGTAATTGGGATAGAGAAAAGTGAAAGAACTCCTGATTTTTACATTGAATAATAATGCTTTTCTTTATTGTAGATAGTGATCTGTAGCAAGCAGATGTTACATTATTACATGCATGCTAATACATATTTAATATTTGTTACACAGAAAGGCATAACTATTTGCACAACTCAGTACAATGCTTACTTACTTCTTTATAATATTCTATAATTTGTTTATACATTTCTTCTGAGCTGCTCTTTATCTCTTAATCCACCATAGATTTTAACCCCATGATCAATGTATAATGGAACTTAACATAAATCATAATATCGAGATTTAACTGTATTGGAACACCACAGTGAAGCGAAATAATTATTCATTTTTAGATGAGTCGTATTTATTACACATCTGCTTCACTTTCGTACCTATTTTGAGGACATGTTTCGCAAATCATGGTTTGCATCTTCGGCTCTTATGCGACTAAAGCTTGATCCAGTGGTGTGGATAATTCTGGGGTTGCTGCTGCCATCTGTTGATTTAGTGATGAACTTAAATGTGGGATTCTCTTCTGGCGGGATTTCAAAGTTCATTAGTTGGTTTTTATGTTTTTCTATGTATATTCCCTCCCATACATAGAACCATGAAATCCCGCCAGAAGAGAATCCCACATTTAAGTTCATCACTAAATCAACAGATGGCAGCAGCAACCCCAGAATTACCCACACCACTGGATCAAGCTTTAGTCGCATAAGAGCCGAAGATGCAAATGATGATTTGCGAAACATGTCCTCAAAATAGGTACGAAAGTGAAGCAGATGTGTAATAAATACGACTCATCTAAAAATTAATAAATAAATCATAATATTTTTTATATATATGTGTTTGGAGAATTTAGTAACAGTGACGTCAAAATTAATCTCAGAAACTACTTGTAGTTGGTTTATTAATACTCGTCACTTACTTGTTTATATTTATGAGAGACTAGTTTCAAAGACATTCGCCTCCATTTTCAATCTCTTTCCAACTGGCATCTGTTGTTGTCTGCTCTCTCTCTGGTGGTGGAACTATGAACTTCTTTGTCAGATTATCTACTGGAGGGATTTCAAAGTTCATTACGCGATCCTTATTTTTCCATATGAATATGTTCTCCCATGTTGTCAATTTATTTTGGTTTTCACTCCTTTTTATAATTTTGGATTTGGATCAATGTCATGGTTTTCATTCCAAAAGTGAAATGCTACTGCTGACTTATCTTCTTCTTTCAATCTGATGCTTCTAAAGTGCTCTTTGACTCTGGTTTTTAGATTTCTTTTAATTTGACCTATATAGCATTTTTCACAATTCTTACAACTTATCTGATATATTCCGGATCTGTTAACTGATGGGATTTCATATTTTGTTTTTGAATTTAGCAATTTTAAAATTGAGTGTCTATTGAGTGTCCTTTTTATATAGATATAATTATACATTCTTAACCTCAGTAGCTCAGAAATATAAACTCTGGAAAGAGAGTAATGTGTCCATGTAAGTTATAAACCGCTTGAAATCACAAAATACTTGCAGCTTGGTCAGAATGCAAATTGATCATGCAACTTTATGATTCTATTGAAGCATTCAATTTCAGTAATCTAAATCTGTTTAATGCAGTGGTTTAAAACTCAGTAATTGAAAAAAGAAAAGAAAAAAAAAAACACATTAACTAATAGTTGTTAATATGCGTTACCTTCATCTCGTGTCACAGTTTAACCATTGCTGGTCTGTTCCAGCTCCAAAGTGTAGTTGCTCTCTCCATCTTTTAATTGGCCATCCTCAACATGTATGACCTTGTGACTTATAACATAGGACCTTTTGTATGATTTTAAAAAATGCTTTTTTTTTTCTAGTAAATAAATTTCATGAATCACTTATGTTTTGACAATATTGTGGAATATATTGGTGTAAGATACTGGTGGTGATCCTTATGATGGCACTTGAATTAATTTGAAATTAACATGGCACTATGTTAGAGTGAACCACTTTCAGTCCTTAAATTTTATCCTTTTAAGTCCATGTCTATATGCTCAAGGAAAAAGCAAGCCATATAAACAACTAAAATATTATACTGTTCAGGAGTATAATATTAAACAACTTATTATTAAATTTTAGATGAGTCGCATTTTTTAACACATCTGCTTCACTTTCGTACCTATTTTGAGGACATGTTTCGCAAATCTTCGCTTGCATCTACGGCTCTTGTGCGACTGACGCTAGATCCAGCAGTGTAGGTAATTCTGGGGTTGTTGCTGCCATCTGTTGATTTAGTGATGAACTGAAATGTGGGATTCTCTTCTAGCGGGATTTCAAAGTTCATTAGTTGGTTTTTATGTTTTTCTATGTATATCCTCTCCCATATGACGAGTTCACTATGTTTTTGTACGTATTTTAGTAATTCTGTGCTATCTTCAATTTCATGATTTTCAGACCAGAAATGAGCTGCTATTGCGGACTTATCAATATTTTTGTATCTTAAGTGCCTGAAGTGTTCTTTCTTTCTAGTGCCTATGTTCCTTTTTGTCCTTCCTATGTAAATTTTTTCACAGTCTTTACACTTAATTTTGTAAATGCCTGACTTTTCCTCTGGTTTTATCTTATCAGTATTATTACTGTGAAGTAGGTTTTTAATGTTGTAATTGTTTTTTGGTGCCAATGTTATATTGTATTTCTTGAATATTTTTTGGAACTTTTTTGTGGCCCAGGGGTGGTAAGTAAATTTAGCAAATCTAGTTTCTTGTTTTATTGGTGTGAGAGCTGTGATCTGTTTTAATTTCTTTTGAAGTTTGAATAATTTTAGTTTTTTATCTACAAGGTTTTTTCCATATCCATTTTTAATTGCAGTTTTTAAGATTTGATGGTATTCGTTTTGATATTCTTGCTGGCTGAGAGGTAGATTTACTAATCTGTGTGTCAGACTGTTGATGGTTGCATGTTTGTGTGGAATTGGGTTGAAACTATTTGCTTTGATGTAATTATCTGTGTGTGTTGCTTTTCTATGAATGCCAAATTCTAGTTTTTCATTGCCTTTTTTGATTTTAAGGTCTAAAAAAGGTAGAGTACAGTCCTCTTCAGTTTCTACTGTGAATTGTATGCTGGGTTCTTGCAGGTTGAGTAGTTTCAAAGCATCATCTATTAGTTTGTAGGGCACTATTGCAAAGATGTCGTCTACGTATCTGTACCATGTTTTAAACATATGAGGGACAACTTATATGTCATATGCATAAGTGTTCTTTAATGTTCAGTGCTTCACCATGATTTATGACAAATGCCTCTTATTTTCTTACTTTTATTTTGGATTCCCAATAACATTATATCCAAAATATCTATACAACCAGAACTGTACACCGTAATTTATACATAACACAGCCATTATAACAGGTACTGAGAGTTGTAAATAAGAAATGTGTTATTTTTCAGGCTGTTTTTACCAACTTGGAAGAGAACACAGACTATGTGTTCCACATAAGAGCCCATACTAGCCAGGGAGCTGGACCATTCAGTGAGAAAGTTACAGTTCATACTGAGAGAGATATTGTGCGTGCTCCAATGAGTGTTCAGGCTGTTGCTACCTCAGATCAGAGTGTGGAAGTATGGTGGGAACAGGTTCCTAGCCGAAGCAAGGTTATTGGTTATCAGGTAGGCAAAGCTTTCCTTTACATCTGCAAATATTTTAGCATTTACAGGCAGGTATATTTGGTGATGTTAAATTGAGAACAATGTACTCTTTTTTTCATTTGAGTGCTCCAGTTAAGAAATAAATTTGACTCCATTTTATTTATTTACCTGATGAGGTACTAGCTTCTCATAAAATTGAGATACATACAATTAATGTTTTGTAAGAGAAATGAACCATTTACTTTTGAGTTCAAACTTCTTAGAATTCACCGAAGGAAAAGGTTCACAAAAATATTATTGGTATTGAGTAATGATCTCCATTTGAAAGAAATGTAGTAGATTGACTTTCTTTTCTTTCTATTTATATACATAATTGAGATAATTATATACCCAGATCCCAAATATGCAGCAAGTATTGAATATTACAGATACTTCTCTGGAACTGATATGATCCCAAGTATACAGATACAAATAATGTTGAATCAGTGTTAAAGCAATGAATGGTGTATTAAATAAACATTTAATTCCTTTCTTGGAAGTGTTGAAAACAGTGTTGTTATGATAAATTTAAAGGGAGTCATTAATGACACTAAACAACACTTACTTTTTAATTTTTCCGGAACATGTTTCAGAGACTTTGCCTCTATCCTCAGCCGGCCATCGACTGGTTCTCATTGGTGTAGTTGACGATATTTTGTCACAGGCCTCCACTGGTGGCGGTTCAAGGAACTTGCTGAACAAATCTTTCTGGGGGATGTTGAAATTGAAGACTTTGTTCCTATTTTTTGAAATGAAGATTTGTTCCCATGTGGATAGTTCTTGTTTTCCTGATATATGTTTTAGTAGTTTTGGTTCTGGATTTATGTTGTGGTTTTTTTCTCAAAAAATGTGTGGCAACTGCTGATTTTTCTAATTGTTTATATTTTATGTTTCTAAAGTGTTCCTTTGCTCTTGTTTCTAAATTTCTTTTGGTTTTTCCAATATAAATTTGACTACAGTCATTGCATTCAATTTGATATATACCAGATTTTTTGTTAGATGGAATGGCATCTTTGATGTTTGAGCAAATTAGGTTTATTAAGGGGAAATAGTTGACTGGTGCTAGTTGAATGTTTTGTTTTTTGAAGACTTTTTTGAATTTATCATAGGCCCATGGATGGTAAGTGAATTTTTATAAAATCATATTAGTTTCTGTAGCTGAGAGGGTTGTGGTTTCCTTTAGTAGCTTCTTCTTTTTTGCTAAGTTCACTTTTTTGTCTACTAATGATTTGAGAAAGTTATTATTTTTTTTGTTTTTGTTGTTGTGCTATTTCAATTATTTTGATGTATTCTGTTTTGTATTCTTCTGCTGTGAGAGAGATGTTTACCAGTCTGTGTGCTAAACTATTGAAGATTGCTTGTTTGTGGGATCTTGGGTTGTAGCCATTAGCTTTTATGTAGTTGTCTGTCTGTGTTGGTTTTCTGTAAATGCCAAAGTTTAGTCTGTTTTTATTCCTCATTATTTTTAGATCCAAAAATAGAGGATAGAGGCAAAGTCTCTGAAACATGTTCTGGAAAAATTTAAAAGTAAGTGTTGTTTAGTGTCATTAATCGACTCCCTTTAAATTTAATAAACATTTAATGTTTGCTTAGGTACCATTACATTTAAGTCAAAAATTTAACAAGACCTAAAATGGAAATTTGAGTCAAACCATAATCTTATTTTGCTGATTAAGAAAGTTGCTGATTTTAATACATATTTACCACAAAAATTATAACTTATTTATTTTACAAGATGTTCCCTTCCTTTCAGACCTTTCAGGCTTTTAAATTGTAAAAGTCAAATCAGTAATCATAGTTTAATAAAATTTATTGTGGAGCACATTTTGGTGTGTGAGAATCATGGTGACTCTATGGAAAGTGGTATCACTATTTTCTTACCAGTCTCAAAAATGCACAAGTCGGCTGTTAAAAATCTGATCATACAGTTGTTGAAATCTGAGTTCCCAATGCTGTAACTGCAATGGTTTTCACTTATAAAAATCAAATCAACAATCATAATTTAGTATTATGAACAAATTTAGGTGCATGATAAGCTTGGTGACTTCATGAGAAATGACACCAGAATCACGAGAATCTTTCAAGAAGTTGCAGGAAAGTGCACAAGTCTGCTGTTAAAATTATCGTCATTGCATACTCTATTGCTAAAATCTAAATTCTTGTCCTCTAATTGTGACCCACCTATTATAATTATTCACGATTGAATGTAGTACAATATGAACCATTAATCAGTGAAGTGATGTTTACCATTTGCAAGTATAATAAGTCCCAAGCAATAGTTTTTTGGGCAATTTGGGATATGAAAATCACCTGCATAGTGATCCATTTAGGGTGAAGAACTTGTAAACACAGAAATGCTTTTGGAATCCATAAAGGAGGACATAAGATGGCAAAAAGGAACAAATGTATGTCTTAAGAAATTAAGATGAGTCAGAAGTGCATGGTTCCTCTTCATCATCAGCAAATGAAACAATAATGTCGCTTCAAGTGGTGATCTCCATGATAAGTAAAAATTTACTTAAGGCCCAAAACGAAATAAATACTTAGAAAGAAGAAGAAGAAATGCTGAGAAATAAAATAGACAATGAAAACAGGAATGAAAGCTATTCTTCAGTGACAAAGAAATGTTTTACGAAATCAGAACTCACTTTTACAAATATTGTGACATGAAACAGGTTTGAAATCCTGGACAAAGTGAATGATGGAAATACTGGTGGCGGGAGATTCTGTGCTAAAATTCATGGGTGAACAATGCAAGAGAAGGGATACAAGATATACTGCTTTCCTGGTATTTAAGTGATGGAACTTCAGCATCAAGTGGATAAAATGAACTTCCAACAAACAAAGCCTGATTTTTTTTATTTATGTCCTCCAATGTTAAGTCATATCTGACGATGAATGAAATTGGTGAAATGGTGCACAAATGCGTCCGGGGTCCATGGAGCTTAGAGCTACCCGACATTCGTCTTTCAGGATAAGGAAAACCCCAGAAAAATCTTATTCAGGTAATTCACCCTGAGATTCAAATTCGGAACCTCTTAAAAGTGAGGCAGACATGCTACCATCTATGCTACCGAGGTGGGCAAAAAGCCTGATCTGGTTGTGATGTCCCAAATCATGAACAAAGTTTGAACTAAAATACAAAAATCTGAAGCTATTAACAGTGCAACAAATGTTTATGTTATTGTGTCATTTACCAAACTGTTATAAAATGATGTAAACTCCATTAACGACTGATTTAATTTTCCATTTGCTTTGGAGCAAATATAAAATTATATCTATCTTTCTAAAACAATGATTAAGTACATTTTACAATTAAGAATAAATTATATATAATTGTAAATATGTTTAAAATACTAGAATTATTTTTTCATTTGACTGGTTTTCTTTAGATATTTTATACCATGACTGCTGTTGAGGATTTGGATGAATGGCAGCAGAAAGTGGTTGGACTGACAGAATCAGCAGACTTGGTAAACTTAGAGAAATATGCACAGTATGCCATTGCTGTGGCTGCACGCACAAAATCTGGACTTGGTCGACTCTCAGAAAAGGTAACAGTGAAGGTGAAACCTGAAGATGTGCCTCTCAGCTTGCGTGCTCATGATGTGAGCACTCACAGCATGACACTCTCATGGTCTCCACCAATCAGACTTAATCCTATCAATTATAAGGTAAGAAACTGCATATTTTATGTAGTACTTAATAGATAAAATATTTGAAACTTGGCAATATTGTATTTCATTCTTTTTATTGTGATTTACACTTTAGGTATTTTCTCTGCCTTGAGCAAAGCAGTAATGACAAGCAATTTTTTATTTTAAAAAATGGTCTGCAGCTATTTTTTCATGTTTTGTATGCTAACAAACCAATTGTTTTCTGTCAAACGACAGCTAATCTGAAAGAACACAAAGATACATTCTGATCCTTGCCAATGTACTTCCACCCCTAAAGTCTTTGACATTATGTTTTAACATTCGCCAACATGCAGTTTAAAATGTTGAAAAGTTGTCTCACAAAGAAATTCAATTGATAAAGTGTAAAGTGTACAGGTAAATTTAAAGATGTAATTAAGTAAAGCTGGAAAAAATAATTGTGGATCTTAAAGGGAAATGTAATGTAATCAAGTACTCCTTTATTAATGTTATACTTTATTTCTGATGAATACAGGTTTTTCTGCTTAGATATTTAGCAACATTTCTTATTCAGTAATAATTGGATCAGTGAAATTAATCACACTACCAATTGAACATTGGGTATGTTTACACTACTTCACTTCCTTGTGTAAAATTACAAAATTCGGGTATGTTTCTCCTTCATAGCTAACAACAGACCTGTTGTGTTGATGGTGGAAATGTAGCATCAGTCAGCAGTCTCAGCCCTAACACCATACAACAAAAGATAAACAAACACAAGAAAGTTAAAACCATTAAGAAGTCTACCACATTAAAACCTCAACAACAAAAGTTTTCCAACACAAGAAATTCATTTATCGTTCTTGGACAGGCCAAAGGTTTAAGAAAATTTAAAAAAAAAACATAACATCATTTTAGCATCTCAAAACAAATACAGCATACAAAGTTTACTCTGCATATTCTTAAAAGTCAGATTCCACCACAGTAACAAGGGATACCTGTGACCTTGAAAGCTCGAAACCACATGAGTAATAAATAATTGATTGTAAAGAAAACAGTGGTCTGTGTTATTTCCATGACAAAACATTGCATTAAAATGATATTTTAATAGATAGAAGCAAAGCAACAAGATATCAATACCATGGAAGGGGAAGTTGTATGTAATTTCATGATATCAGTATATTATTACTTTTCCAATTAACAATGCCAAAAATGCTCTTTTCAAATTGCTTATAATAGCACAAAACACTATATACTACACTTCTGAGAAAATCAGTAATTTTAAGGTTAAGAATGTAATAATAAATAGTAGCCACTTCCCATTACAACTAGAAATCAAAGTATCAGAGGGGAAGGGGGGAGGGAAGGAGACAGTACAATTAAAATAAATAGAAATATTTAAAGGAGAGCGGGAAAGGAGGAGTGTTTCTTAGCAGAAATTCAGAAGTAGGCAAAATCTTAGAATGTGGAATAATGATTGCGACAAAAGAAGGAAACATATGAAAGTGCTTGAATTATTAAAGCTACTGGTATCTATTGCAGGAAGAGAAATGAAAATTAAGCAGGGTAGGAATCAAATAAAAGAAGGATGGTATGATGAAGAATGCAAATTAGCAAAAAGAATGGTATTCAGGTATCTAAAAAGGTGGAGGAGCACTGAAGACAATTTAGAAGGGAAAATTTTGTTGGAAAGTAAAAGGGTTTATAAATGCTTGTTAGAGGGAAAGGAAAAGGAGTGGCTTGAAAATACAAAAAATAAATTAAGAGATCCAATAAAAGAAAAAGATAGTAAAGCAATATGGGAAATAGTGAAAGAAGCGAATAAGAAGGAAGAGAAAAAATGCAGAATATTGCCTCAGGAATGGTTAGAGTATTTTGGAGGCTTAATAGGAGATGACAATGGAGTAGATAGGGACATTAGAATACTGGGGAGGGAAACAGTAAAAAATAGAATACATCGGTAGAAGTGCATCAACAGTTAAAAAATGTAACGCTGTGTGGATAGATGGGATTCCAGGAGACTTTTGGAAAAAAATACTGCAATACTAGGAAAGGCCTAAACATAATGACAAAAGTGTTAAAAGTTAAAGAGAGTGAAGAGATACCAGAGTGCTGGAAAATAAATAATGATAGTATCAATATATAAAGGGAAAGGAAGAGAAAACAATCCAGAAAGTTACAGAGGAATAAACTTATTGTCTGTATTAGGTAAAGTATACCCAGGAATATTAGCAAATAGATTAAGGGATTGGGCAGAGACAGAAGGAAAGATATCAGAATTTCAGGCAAGCTTCAGAAAAGATAAACATAATAAAGACAATAAGTATGTCAAATTTAATCTGAAATTAAATTATATTTAAAACTTCAAAAAATAGAGTGTTTGTAACGATGACGACAGTTTTGTTGGAAGCTGACAATGTGGAAGAATTTCCATGAAATCACGATCCTAAACAATTTATAAGAAAAGTGTCATCATTTCTTATAAGATGTGAAGTTTTAAGTCACAAATTGTTATATTTGTATATAATAAAGACAATTATTGATAAATATCTCAGTTGAAAAAGCATTTGGCGCTATAGAGATGCACTAACATACAAATTGAGAATAAAAGGAGTAAGTGATGAATTTATAAAAGAAATAACAAGATATATAGAGGAATTCAATTTTGTGTAAGATGTAAAAGGAATAAATAACAGAGATTTCAGAACAGAAGATAGGTTTAAGGCAGAGTTGTAAATTAAGTCCCATCTTATTTAATTTATTTATAGATGATAGAGTGGACAGAGTGAAAGGAAGAAATCAACACTGTCTGATAGTAGGAAATAGAAAGATACCAAGTTTGTTATATGCAGATGATCTGACATTAGGAGCAATAACAGCAGTAGGATTACAAAGAGCAATAAATGAAATTCACAAGTTTTGTGATGAGTGGAGAATTAAAGTAAATACAAAAAAGTCAAAAGTGGTGGTCTTTAACAGAGGAACAATGATTTTTAGAGGGACAAAAATTGGAATTTGTGAAAAAGTTTGAGTACTTAGGGATTAGGATGAATAATATTGGAGAATGGGAAGCACACAGCAGGAAGGTGGTTGCTAAAGAAAAGGCAGCAATGCCAAGAATAAGGATATGCAAAGCAAAACTTGATATGTCAAACAAATGGTTAGAGAGAATGTATGAAACACTGGTAGAATCAAGGATGTTGTATGCTGCAGAAATATGTAACAAAAGTAACAAAATAAAATAGACCAGCTTTACAAACAATTTGCTAAACAGGTGTTGGGACTGCTCAGAGCAGCTCCAGGTGAAGTAGCCTTAGTAGAAATAGGTAAAACCAAAATAAAAGGCATAATAACTGAAAATGTTTTAAAATTTTGGTATAAGTGTTTGTTGAAAAATGATGATGAAATCTTAAAGTTATGTATGAATCAACAAAATAAAATAAAAAATAGGAAAACCAAGTGGTCTGAGGCAGAAAAAATTGTGGAAGAAATAGGAATGGGCGATTTATGGAGACTAGAAAATAGGAATATAAAAGGTTTCTGGAGAAACAGAAAGTGCAGTTCATATTTTGATAGGTGTAAAGAGTAAGCAGCATGGAGAGAGGAAGTCTGGGAGAAGAAATGGGAAAATATTGTGACTTTGTGGGTTCGTGAAATGAAAAGTCCAATTACACCACTCAAAAATGTTCTTTATTTCCACCGATTTACAGTTAAACTCTTGCCAATTACACAGAATTACGTAATGCACGCAATTGCGATTCACCAGTTCGTCCGTTACAATTTCACTTGCACTCGTAATTACGTACAATCTTCCGATGCTCTCACACAGTCTTCTCGTCGCACACTAGCACTGCATTCTTACACCAAGAACTGACTGACTGACTCCCCCTTGCACGACGTGTTGCTTATATAGGGTCCGCTTGCCGATCTAGAAGGTTCTCGATTAGATTGAATGTCCGGAGTTTCCAGAACCTAGGGGAAGGGTAAAGAGACGGCTCAGGGACCCGACATCCCTCTCCTAACCATCCCTTCTTAACGCTATAAGACAAACGAGGGGGCGGGGCGAACGCCGACCCGTCTCCTGTCGCCCACTCTATAGGGTGTTCCGATGCTCGCGTGACACTGCTCCCTCCTCAAAGCTGGTCGTCCCGAACAGCACCATCGTAGCGTGCCAGGCGGTCCAGGTGTACCACCAGCATCTGCTCGGAGTCTCAGCCAGAAGTAGCGCTGCCGAAGTTTGTGAATCATTCGGTTCGCTCCCAGGTGTCCTCCTGAAGTACCGGCGTGCACTTCCTCCAAGACTTCCGGGACCTTACTCCGGGGAAGTACCAACTGTTCTCTCTGCGTCTTCCCATCGGGTGGTTCCCATACCCGGAACAGCACGCCCTCTCTGGTCTTCAACGAGTCCCATTGGGCCCAGTACGACCTGTAGGTGGCGCTCCTCGGTGCGATGTCCTCCCAGGTTAGTCTCGTCCCTGCCTCCACTTCCCTCAAGAGTGGCCCCAAGCCTGCGTCTGCCAGCTGCTCCCTCCTCAGGCCTGCGCTATCCCAGCCTTCAGCAGGCACTGCCACAACTACTCGGACTGCTGCGGCACGCTCCTTCTCTTCCACTCTTGTGCGCTCATGGCCGTCCTGGATCTGCGATAGGACACCTCCAATGCAATGGTCGCTGGCGTCGGTGTCCACAATGAAGGCGCCACCCGGTTGTGGGAAACCCAAAATTGGAGCACTGCACAGGGTCTCCTTTAGGTGCTGGAAAGCGTTTTCGGCGTCCTCTGTCCACACATAAGGCCGGTGTTCCTCCGTCAGGCGGGTGAGGGGTTTTGCGATGTTGTCGGCCTTTTCCTCTAAATCATTAAGGCGGTTGTCTACTTGACCCTTCCGCTTGCCCAGATTCGTGACGTCATCCCTCACGCCGGCCAACCGTTCCTCAAACTTTGCGGCGAGAGCCTCGTTCGCCGCCTTCATTTCCGTGGCCAGACTGCCGTTCGCTGCTCTCATTTCTGTGGTTAACTCGGCCTTCATTTCTTCCATCTTCTCGGTGATGTTGTCGTTGGCCGTCTTCATTTGTTTCAGTTCCGCGGTGATGTTGTCGTTGGCCGTCTTCATTTCTTCCAGCTTTGCGGCCAGGTTGTTATTTGCCGCTTCTATTTTCGTTATTAATTCAGCCTTCATTTCCATCATCTTCTCCAAAAAATTTTCCAAAGCCGCGTCCATGGTTGTAATGTTCGGTGATGTTATCTTCCCGCTTCCTGACACCAGTGTGACTTTGTGGGTTCGTGAAATGAAAAGTCCAATTACACCACTCAAAAATGTTCTTTATTTCCACCGATTTACAGTTAAACTCTTGCCAATTACACAAAATTACGTAATGCACCCAATTGCGATTCACCAGTTCGTCCGTTACAATTTCACTTGCACTCGTAATTACGTACAATCTTCCGATGCTCTCACACAGTCTTCTCGTCGCACACTAGCACTACATTCTTACACCAAGAACTGACTGACTGACCCCCCCCTTGCACGACGTGTTGCTTATATAGGGTCCGCTTGCCGATCTAGAAGGTTCTCGATTAGATTGAATGTCCGGAGTTTCCAGAACCTAGGGGAAGGGTAAAGAGACGGCTCAGGGGCCCGACATCCCTCTCCTAACCATCCCTTCTTAACGCTATAAGACAAACGAGGGGGCGGGGCGAACGCCGACCCGTCTCCTGTCGCCCACTCTATAGGGTGTTCCGATGCTCGCGTGACAATATGCATAGAGAGCTGATAGCCATAAAAATGGTTACAGGGAAGAATGAAAGTAGAAATAGAAATATAGGGAACCTGTTTTGGAAAGCTAAAGAGAAATGGATGAGAAAAGTAAAGAGTGGAAAAGAAAAACATAATAACCCACACGTGCAAGAGATACATACATATTCCAGCTATACCATACACAACTCAAGCACTGGTTAGTGCAGCTACAAATATTACTGTCTAATGTGCTAGCAGACAACTGCAGAGTTTTGCATGGAAATAACAAAAACTACTGTTGATTGCTTGTTAATCTAAGCATGTTTTTGTGTGGTTCAAAGCCTTTGGGGTCAGAGGTGTCTCTTATGACATAGGTATTCATCAGATAACTTGCATATTGTCGCAAACCCGTATCTACGATCGCGCGACTTGTTTACACAAAAGGAACTGATAGGCGGGCAGTGTGAAAACAAAGACCCGGCAGACAGAGATAGCATGCCGATAAGGGTGTGCCGAGGCAAACAAACTGAGATAAATGGAAATTTCTGGACTGATAGAGATTGTTCGGGTTCTGGTTTATTTTCGAATCATCTAGAAATTATCAGCTAGGTATTTAAGAGATTGTGACACGCCAGCGGGAGTTGCAAGTTGTGAAACAAGAGTTGTTGTAAGACATGTAACATGAGTTAAGCAGAGGTAAGCAGAGAACAGCTGAGAGTGTTGTAAATTGAACACTGTTGTTGTCATCAACCTTGGAAGATTGTGTTGTGATATGTGATGTAATTTTGCTGCTACGGAGTGTATTTCTACGCAAATAAAGAACATTTAGAATGTCAGCAAATTGGACTTTTAATTCTACGAACTCACAAAGTCACAATATGCAATACAAAGAAAAACTTTAAAACCAAACTGAAAGGACACCTCCAATCATAAAATACAAATGGATGGAAAAATCAACTGCAGCTGATTTACACTTTTGTAACAAATACCATGATATTATCCCACAAATCAACTTCCTTAGGACAAGATACCCATTTGAAAACATCCACATCACAAAAAGCAAGGACCAAATTATGAAGTTTGAACCCCCACTATTGGACCAGCTCAGCAATTTCATATAACACCATCAGAGACATCCGTCATCAGTACAATTATTCAGTTATCAGCTGATGATGGAAATGAACATTCCTGAGACATGTTCTGATTTTACAAAAGCAAGTGAGTGTAAACATAACCAATGTTCAATTAATAATATATCTTATACCAGGTGAGTCAGCTGTCCCTTATTCTCGAGTTCTATGCAATCCACATTTTATATTCCAACATGAAAACATTGACTCCATTATTAGGTTCTACCTACATATTTAACATGGATGTTAAACTCTTGATGAAATTAGTACTAATATAGATGTTATCGCATTGCCTGTAATATATTTGTAATTAGATAGCTGACGTTTGCACGTCTGCAAATGTTCACTGGAAACAGTGAATACTATATGTTAAACAGGATGTTTGTCTCACACGTTACTGGATAGCTCAGAACAGGTACAAAACTGTGATGTCGTCTGTCTGCTGTGCAGGTGATTCAAATCACCTGCATAGGTATATTAATTTTTTTTTACCACGTAATACTTGCAATTTACAAGTATTATTCTGAAAATTATTATTATTTTTATTTTTATTTTTAATTGTTTTATTTATATTTTACAGTATTGTTTGATGTTTCTTTATTGATGAACTAAAAGTGGTTAGTGCTTAAACACACCTATAGGTAGGTGCAATTGAAATAAGGATCATTTATACACATTTGAACACAGAAAACAAGCAAATTAGAGTATCAGAGTTTAACGTGGAAGTTAAACACAATTTTGCAGACATAGAATTATTGTGCTGTTAAAAATGTTGTTTCAGATTGGCATGTTTTGTGGCGCTGGAATGAACCTTTTTCTATTCCTGGAACACGACTCCTCTAACGAAGCAAGTGCTCGAACTGATGACCTTCTTGAGTTATGCATGCCCTCAGGAACTTTATAATTAAATTATTATGAATTCAGTTTCCAAGTTCTTATGAACTAAAAAAAAATTACAATGCTGAGACTCGAACCTGTGCTATTGGGAGTTAGGGCATAGGAGAGCCTATCACCTGCCTCGGTAGCGTAGAAGGTAGCATGTCTGCCTCACGTTCAAAAGTCCTGAGTTTGAATCTCGGTCAGGGTGAGTTACCTGGATAAGGTTTTGCCGGGGTTTTCCCTTATCCTAAAAAGACGAATGTCAGGTAACTCTGAGCTCCATGGACCCTGGGCCCATTTGAGCATCATTTCACCCATTCCATTCATCGTATGATATGACTTAAAAAAGTTAAAGGACATAAATTACAAAAAAAAAAAAAAGTACAGGAGAGGTCATAATCTCATTGAGCTATTTCGAGACCTTCTGCGTTCAGTAGTGTGACTTGTATGCCTGGCACTGTACCTTTGCCACCTCGTGAGTTCTCGTGCTTGATTTAGCCTTTTAAGACACTTTTAATCACTTGCTGGGTATTATTAAATTTTAGATGAGTCGCGTTTTTTACACATCTGCTTCACTTTCGAAAGTGAAGCAGATGTGTAAAAAACGCGACTCATCTAAAATTTAATAATTTTTCGCTTCACTGTGGTGTTCCAATACAGTTGAATCTCGATACACTTGCTGGGTGTTTAATATTATTACATAAATGACAAAAGTTCTTATGCATGTTAATTGAGTTGCATGAGGCGTAGTTTAAGCAAAAATGTAAATAAACCATTTAATAATATATCCATTTTGACTTTACTTGTCCATAATGAATGAAGCATGTCTCTAATTGTTTCCTAATTTTTGGCAGCCAACCCCTGCTCTAAGTACAAGAATCCGCCATTTTCTTTTTAGCAGACATACTCATATGATAGGTCCATTTTTTCCAAGGCATTTACTGAATTACTTGGCCATGTATACTCTAGTAAAAAGTTTGTAAAATTGCCTGGTAACCAGAATTCGCTCTCAGTGAAGGAGTTTGTATGTTTTTGAGGTGTACTTTAGCGAACAGTATGTTTTGTCCCTTACACTGCTATTCCTCTGAATTTTGCACATTATTCTTTCTAAGAACATCAAGCAATACAGTTTAGTAAGTGCAAATCTGGACTAAGGCTCACATGCCGTATGATGGGTGGCCTACCTTGCAAACGAATAAAGTGCAGCTGACTCACCTGGTATATACAGAATGTTCCAAAATTAGAACAACAAACTTGAGAGCTGATAGACAACATTATTTTAAACACCTTTTATTAAGGAAAGTTTTTAGCTGTGGTGCTTCGTTTAAACTAGTTAATGGCAAACCAAATACTGGAACTCACACCCATTGCGATTAACATAAAGAGTGCATCAGCGTGCAATATTCTGTAGTATTCTCACAAAGATATCAGCCATTTCTCCTTGGATAGACAAGCAGAAGGTCAAGGATGGCCACGTTCTATACAGACAAGAATGAGGAAGTCCTGCAGCTAGTACTAGCACCATCGCTTAACAGTTGCACCTAAGCTGTAGCACTGTGGGATTAATTCTGCAGGAAATGTTGCAACCTTTTAAACTTGTAAAGGTTCAAGCAATGAGGCTTGAAGACTATCCTCAGCAACAGCATTTTTGCAGTGGTATCTGGACAAAATTGAAAACGATGTAATGTTGGCATCCCATGTCATGTTCAAAAATGAAGCAACTTTCACATGTGAGCAGTTATTTATCTCTCTGAATTCACTTGTTTGGGCCTTTGAAAATCCCCATGCTATATTTCAGAGGTCACATTGAGATTTGGCCTTAATGGGTGGGCGATATTAGGGAACACTTCTTAATAAGACCATACATTTTGCCGGCCCGATGATTACAATTACAATTACTCAATGATTACAATTACTTATTAGTTCTGCAACAAGTTTTTCCTGATCTAATGGAAACAGTTCCCGTTCATGTTAGACAGGACATGTGATTTCAACACTGTTGGAGTATCAGCTCACTTTGGTGCTGAATTACATCATATTACAGCTACATGTGGCATCACTGGATAGGCAGAGGTGGATTCATTGCCTGGCCCACATTTCAACATTTGCTCTGAATTAACTCATTTAATGCTTAAACGAAGCACCGTAGCTAAAAACTTTACTTAACAAAAGCTTTTTAAAAGATTTTTGTAGCAGATTTATATACTACTTTGAATCTACTGAAGTAAGACATTTCCATTATATATCCATATATTACCAATATATTAACAAATAAATTGAGGTCAGCTATCATAGACTAGTGAAGCAGTATGCATTTTCTAGAAATACATTTTGCTTCTCTTTATTCAGTAATTGGGCCATAATCATACTAACCAAAATTGACACAAACATTAATTATTGTCTAGCCCTCCTATGTTTCTTCGCTGTGTGCTTTCATATGTTCCAGATTTGTAAGCCTTGGCAAAAATAATATTTTTAAAAATTCTTCACAGTGAAAAATATAAAGGTATTAGATTACATAACCTTGGGTCCCTTCCAATTCACTTGTCAGATTTCCTGTTAAAACATTCCATGCCAGTAAACTGTGTTAGAGTGCCAGCTTGTTGTCAAATTAAGCCTTAAATGAAGAATGACTTTGTAGCTAACATAAAATACGTCTTATATCTTTTCTGGGTATGAATCACCAGTTAGTGTCGTTGAAACTGTATTTTATTTGGTCAAGTGATTTTTGGGATACTTGGTATAATTTATTTGCAATGAAACTTTAATATAATGTGAAGAAGTAACAATTAAATATTTATTAATTTATAGATGAGTCGTATTTATTACACATCTGCTTCACTTACATACCTATTTTGAGGACATGTTTCGCAAATCATCGTTTGCATCTTCGGCTCTTATGCGACTCGTCGATGATTTGCGGAACATGTCCTCAAAATAGGTACGTAAGTGAAGCAGATGTGTAATAAATACGACTCATCTATAAATTAATAATTATTTCGCTACATGTGGTGTTCCAATACAGTTAAATCTCGATAAATTAAATATTTCTTTATTTAAAGTATAAAAAGCAGGAAGAAGCATAGTCATTCTTTAATTAATATTTTTTATATTTAGTAATATTTTAATGCAAACATGTTAAACGATGTGAATCTTTAAATGTAACAGTTATGTTAACTAAAGCATAGAATATGTTATTATATTCATATTATTATACTGATACATGAACTTTTCAGGAGATCCATTTCTGAAAGCTCATTTCCATTCAAAGAACCTAAAATGAATGCTCTACTTTCAGATCTCATTTGATGCTGTGAAAGAGTTTGTAGATTCACAAGGAATCACGCAGACTCAAAATGTGGCTCGTCGAATCATAATGCTGGAACCAACAGTTCGTTCACACACAATAAATGAATTATCCCCATTCACAACATACAATGTTAATGTCAGTGCTATTCCTTCAGATCATCAATATCGGCCACCAACAAAAATCACTGTAACAACACAAATGGCAGGTTAGTTACTCTGATAGACTAATTAGTATACATATGAATGTGAGATACTTTTATGCTGTATTACTCTGGTATGTTAAAGTGAAGCACATAAACCCAAATTAAATATTATTTAAATGTTTCAGCTCCACAACCAATGGTAAAACCAGACTTTTATGGAGTTGTGAATGGTGCTGAGATACAAGTGATTCTACCACAAGCTTCTGAAGAGTATGGTCCCATCAGTCATTATTATCTTATTGTAGTTCCTGAGGACAAACTTAATGCCCACAAAAATCCTGATCAATTTTTAACAGATGAGGTAAATGGCAAATAATATTTTTTCCTTTTATAATTTTGCTCCAAATGAATGAAGTAAAATCCAGTTGGTATGATGCTTCTATTTAATCTAAGAGTTTTTTAAGAAAATACAATTTTTGTGTAAGCATTTGCCTAGTAATTCAGAACAGATATCCTAATTTCTTTTGAAAATTAACAAAGACAAATTGTTTGGGTCTTTTATTATACCTATGCCCCTATATGTGCAACTTGAGAATCCATTGGGCTGCACAATGGCTGAGCAGTTAGATTGCTTGACTGTCACCAAGGATGCCTGGGTTCGATCCCAGGCGATCGCATGTGAGATTTATGGTGGACAACACGGTGCTGGGGTAGGTTTTCTCCACGATCTCTGTTTTTGCCCTCCAACGTTCCACCAGTTGCTCCATTATTGTCTTTCCTTTCATCCACTTCACCTTCATTCCATTCAACTACTTCTGTCACTCTCATTCCAGGCATCAGGCTGATCACCCATCCTAGATTTCTCTATGTGATCCGGAGCTGTGGTTTCTCAACTTGACGCCTAATAGTATAAGGGGTAGGGGACCAAGCATCCCCTAACACCACTATAGTGGTATAACTAAGGAAGTTAAAGAAGAAGAAAAGCATTGTTAGTCTTAATCAAGATACTCAATATATAATCCTGAAGATACTTAAATTTAGCAAATCAAACTTGGTAACACATAAGAACATACATATGTGCTAATATTCTGTAGTGGATGAGTTTTGGCGGTTTCCTTCTTGGTTCTTTGTTATTAAATGTTGACTGTCTGGCTTGATTTCAACTTTGTGTCCAATTAGGACTGAAGCTGGTGTTTGGTGCTATCTTAATACATATCTAATAGAAACTATACATTCATGAATGCACAACACTTAAGTTCACTATTTATAAGGCAAACTATGAAATTTTAAAGATAAAGCTGATAAGCGAAACGTATGATTCAGCATACTGTGCTATCAATAGTGGTTGCCCTTACAAGGACTTGTGAGTAAAAAGAAACATATGATGCATTTTTAGTTCATCTTCAAGTAACAAAGTGATTAGATAATACAATTGGTTGTTTCCGGGCTGTTTTGCCGTGGTCTGTTGGAGTAAGAACCAAACGTTGCGACTCAGGCACTGAACGCTTCAGACGCAGCCAAACTCTCTGCAAGAAAGCTTCGACCGTGCCACTGATGATGTCTACCGTAGTTGTGGACGAAACGTTTGGTTCTTACTACAACAGACCACGGCAAAACAGCCCGAAACAACCAATTGTATTATGGACTCCGGCCGTGAAAGCTTACGTTCTCTCAAAGTGATTAGAGCCAACAAGTAAGCTGATATGGTAATATTGAGCTTTAATAGCTGCAAAAAAAAGCACTTTCATCTATTATTTTATTTTTAATAAATACTCTTACAGCTTAATGGACTAGGCAAGTATTATTGTTTGCAAACTATTCAAGATACTTAAACTTGAAACTTCCAGAATCAAATACAAAATTACTTTTGTAAATGCATTTTCTTCACTGTTTTTGGAAGATCTCCATTCAAGTACAATACTGTGATGAATATACCAGTATTTAAAGGCATATTTACTCACAAAACAGTAAAATATTGTTTCTGCAACTACTAGTAGAGTCAGACTGAAAAGTTCAATGACATAGCAGGGATTTGAACCATAGATCTCCTGGTCTCCATCTGGGTGCTCTTTACCATTGAGCTACTGTGGCTAACATGCTGGCATGACATTAAATTCTCCAACTGACTCCCATTTTTCCCAGTAAACCATTAGGTGTTCTCATATACAATGAGATATGCATTATTTTGTGGTGACTTACTATTGTAAGTACTTAAGTCCCAGGCTTTACAGTTAAACAACTATTATTAGGTTAATTGATCGAAATTGAGAGTGGTTCAAATCCTGGCTATGGCATTAAATTTATCAGTCTGACTCTACCTTCCCAAACCTTAGCCCACACATGGCTAGTGTGGAAGAATGATTAATTTCCATCAATTAAACTCTAGATTGTTGTATACAAAGAAAATGATCATTCATTACAGTCTGTTTAATATAGTAGTTTCTTTTGCTATAGAGAGCACAGGTGTGGTTACTGTGGGATAGGTAAAAGAGGAAGTAACAATTCTTAAGATTGCAAAACAAACTTGCACAAGATATGAGTTGCAGGATCTAATGTGTTAGTCTCTACAAAGTCTACAGTTATCAGTTCAGATTGAATCTTTGAAAGTATTGTGCAGTTTGCAGAGTTGGGGCACACATCTTGATTGAGCCACACTAACTAGATGGAAGACTTTTATTTGCTACTTTTCAGAGAGTTAATGTTAAGTTTGATGGTTTGTAATTGTACATTGCCATTAATGAAGTGATCACAAATTCTCAGTACAATTCCTGGCTGATCAATTAAATATGTATGTCATTAATACAGTCTGAGTTTTCTATGGTTGAAATTTCTGGTTGATTCAAAATCTTTGTGAAACTGTTATCACAAGGAAGTCCATAAATTTGTCACTTCAAATGTCAGGGAGCTTCTAAAACAAGGTCTGATTTCTGTGAAAAGTTCTTTGCTTGTGGTTCAACAGAACATTTGAGTTTGGACTATAAGAAAACTGACTGTTTCTCGCTGCTTAAAAATTTTCAATAATTTCTAAATCTTAAAGTTTATGTAGTGTCTTTTTGAGACAACTGCATTTTGAGAAATTCTTTAGTCTACAAATATGTACTGGCCTGAGGAAAATATATTAATGTAGAAGTCCTAAAAGCTGTTCTAATTATTAAAACACACTTGTCAGCAGACATGCTCATGAGAAATTAGAAGCATCTGATGCAAATCCATGGTTCTGAAAAATACAGTTGGAGGTACTGTGATTACTATAATAAAAATAATTTGGAATACCTTTTTCACTATATAAAGAAAAATCTGCTGAATTAAATAACATGCCTCTTCTGGTCACTCTGATTTAACAGCAAGTCTATCTGTGTTTCATTATAAAATGATAGCTGAAGTTTATTATAATTTGCCTCCTGGGCAATATTTTACCTTTAAAAGAATTACTGTATGTTATTAAATAGAAAGAGCTATAAGTTTGCAATAATTAAATTTTTGTTTACCTCAAATATTATTTGTCAACAAGAATAATACTGTGTAAATGTTCAAGTTTTTCATGGCAAGTGATATGAACAGAAGAAGAATTATATGGTAAAATATGAGTACAACTATCAAAGTGGTTAGTTCAGAGATTCTTTTCATTGCCCAATTTCGATAATTTAAGCTTTCAGACCAACATTCTTGAGTACGAAATAGAAGACCTTCTGAAATTAACCAACTTGTGCATCACACATAAAATGTGTAGTATTTGATGCCCGCTTTTACTACATATGGCACCGCAGGCGATGACAGTGATGATACATGAGATGAAGATGGAGCACCGGTGGAATGAGATGGCGGGGGAAACCGGAGATCCTGGAGAAAACCCGCCCCAGTGCCATATTGTCCACCACAAATCTCACTTTGCGGTCGCCTGGGATCGAACCCGGGCCACCTTGGTGAGAGTCAAGCGGTCTAACCACTTAGCCACGGCGCGGCCCGTGCATCACACAGAACAGCTTTAGTTTCAGTCAGAAAATCTACTAACTACCAACAGGCCTAACAATGGGAAATCCACTCTCACCATTCCTTGCAGATTTATTTTTGGGCTACCTAAAAATACAGATAACAACTTCCTTCCCATATATTTTCAGTTTGATACAGATATGTAGATGATATCTTTGCCATAGTCCCCTACAAGTTCATACAAGATGCCACTATGTTACTTAACTTATCAAAACTACTCAATGAAAATTCACAATGTAAATGGAAAAAGAAGGCATGTTACCCTTCCTAGATCTAAAAATAATCAAAGAACAGTGAAATATATCCTTTGGTATATACAGGAAACCTTCACATTCATATAATTACTTAAAGAACAACAGTTTCAACCTCATAACACACAAGCATGCGGTACCAAACAGCTTAACACATAGACTGGTGTACACTCCCCTGAACAAACAAGAATATGAACATATAGTAAACACAGCCAAAAACAACAGTTTCAACAGAGTAACAGTTGACAAGAAAATTACAAAATTTAAATGACAGGAACATATTAAATATACCACAAACCTCATAAAAACAAAAAAAAATATTTTTTATGAAATACATAGCCTAGCTCCATAGAACAAATTTAGCATAAAGACATTACTTTATAATAAATTAAAAGACCCTATACCACAAGACAAAACAGCTGGAATTTACAAAATCAATTGCTCTGATTGTGATAAAGTGTATATAGGAAAAACTAAACTCTAGGAACCAGACTGAAGGAACATATGAGATACTTGAAATATAAACATGGATAAATCTGCAGTTTCACACCATTTCTGGGCGACCAACCATAACATCAAATCGAACATTAAACTAATCAGACCAATCAAGCATGCATCAAAATTGGACACATGGGAAGAGATCTTCATTTTGAAATACAAATGACAGCTAATTAATTTTGATTTACCCCCACCAAGTATCCTCTGGAAGTATATTTCATCACCATGGGATGCCGCCATTATAGACTGCCACCACAACACAAGCAACACCGGTCAGTCAGATACGTTCTGAAGATGAGATCACATATTCCCGAAACATGTTAACAGGAATTTAAAAAGTGATGTTAGTATTACTAGTGCCAACTCATCTTAGAGTGAGTGAGTGTGTGGCGTTTAAGGGCCCGTCGACAACGAGGTCATTTGGGCCCCTCATCTTAGATAAATACATCTTAATAAATCACTGTTTTTAGCTTCTTCCATATATAAATGAATACAATTATTTATCAAGTAAAACAGTCAAACAATATCTTTGAATATTACACAAATAAAAATATTTGTTAATTGTAATCCACTTATCTTAAGAAGTTGGTGTTAAAACTTCTTTCTTCTTTTTTAAATCGATTTCGAAGGCATTTTGCGTTCATCCTCAGTGAAAACAAACTCCGTTGTTAAGGAAATCTCGGTTACCATGTTTTCTCTTTGCTATGTCACGTTCCCAGTACCACCAACATCCGAAGATGAAACAAACCTAAAAACAGAATCAATTGCCGGTATGTCAAAATTCACTACGCAATGCTTATTTTTTTAAACTAAATATTTTTCCCCACACTATCAATTCTATGGGAACATTTAATTGTTTTAATAATTTAACTTCGGGATTTATTTCATGGTTAAATGACCAAAAATGATCTGCTATGGCCAATTTATCTGTTTGTTTATATTTAATGTTACGAAAATGTTCTTTCTTTCTAGTTTCCAAACTACGTTTCATCTTTCCAATATAAATTCAATCACAATCTAAACAATTAAATTGTTAAATACCAGATTTTTTATTATTAGGAATAATATCTTTTTTAGAAAATTGTAATAAATCTGTGTAATCAATATCTTTGAAATTTATGCAGTTGAAAAGTTGATTCTGATTCTTACGAGTCAAACAAGGATGAACTGGCATGCTGGGATGGTTTTCCTATGCTTTTTTGAACTCCAAATTAAAATAACAATAAGAAAGGAATAAAATAAAAGTTAATTACATAGGAAAGGATATCTGCATAACATAAACAATTGGGCAGTTCATAAGGCTATCTGTTGTCTTTAACAAATTACCTTGAACAATTGCATATGTCTAAATATTTTATAAAAATTAAACTTAATAAATATAGGAAAAAGCCATATCATGGTTGTAATTTTTATATAGATACACAGGAAATGTTGAATTTGAGTGAAAACTAACACTTCAATTAAACAGACAGAACAAATTTCAATTTCAATTTTTTAATTTTAAGTAAGAATATTTGTATGTGGAGAAAAGTATAAACAAAGTTGACTCATTTGCCTAATTTTAGACAGAACAAAGATGATTTATTAGCATCATGATGCATTAAGAAAGTGAGATGTCTTATTCAGTTTTCTTTCCTCCTTGTTATTCATTGTTAATGACATTTATTCATTTCCATAAGATATGAAACAATCATTAGCAAATATTCTTTAAAATATTTTTTAAGATTTTGATAGTCTGTGTATGACTTTTAGTATTATAAAAATAGTTTATGTTTGTCTTTAATCTTTATAGTTAATTGCAAGCAAAGGAGCCAAACAAGAGCGTGAAAATGCTCCATACATTGCTGCTAAATTTCCACAACGCAACATACCATATACTTTTCACCTGGGTAATGGTGAAACTTATGATGGATTTGTGAATCGCAAATTAGAACGTGGAAAGAGATATCGCATATTTGTTCGTGCTGTTGTTGATACACCTCAAAAGGTATGTAAATAAATTAATCATTTTCAAATTTTCTTTTCATTTTGCTTACTACCACCATCCAATATATACATATATATTTTTATCAGTAATATTTTATTGGTACAATCCTGCTAATAAACGCATTCAGTTGCTTTCTCGTTATACACACACAATCCATAGATATTGCATAATGTTGTCTCTAGTAAATGATATCTATTGACTCTTTAATTTACTCTATTTTTATTTTGTTAATGCCATAGGCATTTTCCATTTTAAAAATTGTATATTTGTTCAAAATATATGTGTTAAAAATATTGTTCAAAATGTAGAACTGATCTTTATTATTATTCTATGTTTATAAATAAAATTGTTCAGATTGACACTGTACCTTAAGGTTGCTCATATGGTCATACAGATTTTAAATTTTGGCTATTTTAATGTGATCTTTTTTTTTTTTCCTTCAATATTCTGGACATATATACAAATTAAATATATAAACATAATAACAAATAAGGAAACTTGATAATCAGTAATTTTACAAGATAGTGAACAACAGTAATATATCAGTTAAGTTTCCCCTTAACATCATATAATAATATTTATTGTAAGTGCTTCAGTTCTATGTTGGATTTCCTTCCGAGAAATAACTGGCTATGACTGATTTATTTAAATGTTTGTATTTGATTTTTCCAAAATGTTCTTTTGGATTTGTGACTTTGTTTCTCTTGATTATTCTGATGTGTGCAGTCTAAACATTCTGTTTTAATCCTGGCTTTGTTTCTAATGGGATTCTGTGTATATGTCCTGATTTTTTAAATTGTATTTATTTTATAATGTGAGGATATGTTGAACTTAAAAGATCCTTTAGAATTTATTAAATGTCCAGGGGTGGTATGTGAATTTCTTAATGACCATCTACGTGGTTCTTCATTTAAAACCTAATGGGCGCACAGCATTTCACCTGTGTGCGATTGGGCGTACCATAGCTGGCTTTACTGTTATGTAAACCCCATGTGTAAAGCATGTATAACACTCTTACTTTACAGAAGATGCTGGAAACGCCATCCACCCTTGGTTAAACAAGCATTATATCAGGAGAACATGTTGTGATTAATATGATTATGTTAGGCCTCTGTAATGTTTCTGATTTCATTTCCAATATTTTGTTTTAGTTATTCCAATGTTGTATGAAGATTTGTCTTGTAAACTTTGTCTTTCAGGTTACCCCACAAATAAAAATCAACACTGTTAGATTGGGAAACACTGACACTACCACTCTATCTTCAAACACTTCCCTAATTTTATTCATTGACTCCTCTGCTATGGGCAGTACCAGAATCTAGTTGAAACCACTCATATGATTTTTCTTCTTCTGTCAGTTCGAAGTCAAAATGTCATTTCAGTACCTCTCTACATTTACGGTCTACTCGTAGAATATTGGTCCAATTATGTGTCTATTGCTAACAGCACACCAAACTCCAACTTTCTGATCATAATGCGGGAATGCAATGTGGATTTTCAAAGGCCCATTACTGACTCTTATGAGTGTTGCCATGACCACTGAGCTGGAATCAACAAAGAACAGACACTTAAACTGTCATTCACTGATGAAAGAAACCATTCACAGTAATGCATTCGTGACAGTGGGTCATCTTGTTTTAAAGCATGGACAGTTTTAGTTTTAATAATTTAGTTGCTCTATGTGCAGAGGACTGTGAAATTCCCAACAGTTGTGCTAATTTTGGGATGGATTTGGTTGATGAATGTTCAAAACATGCACCTATATCATCTAACTTTTCAACACCTTCTATACAGAATAGCTAAATTCAAAAATGCTGTCATACTTTCTGATTCTAAAGCAGCATTATGTGCAATAAGTTCATATAAAATGAGGTCAATCCAAATTAAAGAATGTCACAAAATAATACAACAACTTCAAAAACTACAGAAAAGAATATTATTACGGTGGATACCTGCAAATTGTGGAATTGCTGGAAATGAATCAGCTGATTTTCCTGCCAAAAAAGGTGCAAATTTAATTCAGAACAAAAGTAAAAACTTACCCTTTACATCCATAAAAAGATTAATCTAAAGCAAATATAAAAACAAACAAAACCAATCAATATCTAACAAAGCCAAAGATAAAAAATGGAACATTTTAATTAAAAATCCAGAAATCCCACATAAAGCTGCAGTAGCAAATTTTAGATTACTTACGGAACATGATTATTTGGCCAAACACTTACACAGAATAGGAATTTATACAAGTCCAAATTGTCCTCTGTGCAACAAAGAAGAGGAAACAAAGAACATCTTTTAACCTGTGAAGCCCTATCTGCCAGACCCACTATGCAGAAATATTGGAGAGCAAGAGAGCTAATGGCTTCATTGCCAAAGCCTAGCATTTGAAAGCAACAACAACTTTTCCTCAGTTAACACTGCGGTTTCGAATTTTTTCACAATTTCAATTTCAAGAAAGGATAATGTTGATGAGGAGGATGACAAGGATGATTGATGATTGCAACAGTGACAAAACTGATGTGAAAATGTTGAATTAATTTTAGTGATAATAGTATTAAAGATGCTGCTGATCATTACATATGGATTGCTCTATTAAAAAATTTAATAGTTTTATCAGCTTAGTGAGATTCTAAATATTTATTTTACTTAATTATACATGTTAGCTTTATATAGTACTGAAATTATCTTTTTTATTGTCCTCTCAGTGCATAAATGTACATATTTTCATACTGTTTCTAGTGATATAGTTATGTATAGCCTTGTTTGTGTTGTGATGGAAAAGTCAGGTAGCTACAATTTTGTGTTTATAAGTCCCTGAATAATTATTTTCTGCTATGTTGGTTTATATTTATAACCTCTCATTTAAACAGGGATGCATATTTGTTTATTGTAGCACCTATACACCTCCAGCCCATTCTCTGAGTATCTGGCATTGGACATGCGAGAAGTTCCACCGGGACCCCCACCTGGTCGTCCTAATCCTAATATACCAGTGGACAACTCAGATGTTTCAATGAACAGGAACCAGGAGGAAGCTGGTATGGTGTGGGTCATAGGCCCTATAATAGCAGCGCTCATGTTATCCATCTGTTTGGTCCTTCTGTTCATCATAAAAAAGTAAGTACCCTGAAAGAGAATTAAATAAGAGAATATTATATAGGATGTCCCACATAAAACTGGTACACCTCACTGCATTCATTATATTACATTATATTATGTTAATTCCTCATAAGCAACTTTCTATGTAAATATGGGACAAATATGTCATAGGCAAGATTTATTGGTTATAAAAAGTGCTGAAAGTGCATTCACGCATCATTGCGATCTTACAAGAATGTTGTGGTTGAATGTTCTTGAGGCGAGATGTTATTTTTCTCATTAGTAATGTTCTCTTTAAGTTGGTTTATCTCTGAAATTTGGTTGCATAAACTTGTTTTTCAGATTTAAGTTAATTGATGGAAATTATTTCTTCACACTAGCCACATATAGGCTAAGGCTTTTGATAGACAGAGTCAACATGAAAAATTCAATGCCATGGCCGGAATTTGAACCATGGATCTCCTGGTTTCTATCCAGTCACTCTAGTGTGAAGAAATGACTAATTTCCATCAATGATGAAACCTGGGATTCAAGTACTTACAATAGTAAGTTGCCACAAACGGTGTATCTTGGATACGAGAGCCCCAAGTTATTTACCAGGATATATATATATATATATATATATATATATATATATATATTGAATTTTTCATGTTGACTCTATCAAAACCCTTAGCTATATATGGCTAGAGTGAAGAAATGATTAATTTCCATCAATTAACTTAAATAATAAAAAGTTTAATGATGAAGCCTGGGATTCAAGTACTTAAGATAGTAAGTCACCACAAACGGTGTATCTCGAATACGAGAGCCCCTAGTGGTTTACTGAGAAATATATATAAGAGCGACTGGACGGAAACCAGGAGATCCATGGTTCAAATCCCGGCTATGGCATTGAATTTTTGATGTTGTTTTTCAGAGCTTCCCATAAATAAAAATTGCAGCATGTTAAATCTGGCAGCTTCAGATGCAACAGGTTCTTGCTGACAAGCTTGTTTTCAGGAAACACACTGCTGATATGGGCCATAGTGTGTGCAGTGGCACCATGTTGTTGGAAGATGCCATACTCCTTATCATTTTCTGTTAATTGTGCAAAGAAACTGTCAAAGATCTCCAGGTATCTTGCAGTGTTAATCATATCATTGAAAAAACTGGAGCCAATAATTTGCATTCCTGACACAGCACACCGTATGCCTATCTTCTGTGGGTGAAGAGGTTCTTCATGTACAACATGGGTTTATTCTGCAACCAATATCTGCAATTCTGTGAGTTAACATAACCAGAGAGATGAAACCAGGCTTCATCTGTCATAAAGAAGAGTATTGGATCCAAGAAACCATCAATGATCGAAGATAAGAACCAGTTGCAATAAGTAACTCATTTCTCTTTGTCTTGTTCTTGTAACTCAGAGACTACACTGAACACAATTAGGTCGGAATTTAAGATATTTTGTTAGCACACAATGGCATGTTTTACAATTTTTCACAATCAATGAATGAAAATAAATGGGTTGAGCCCTTTTGGTCCTTGCACATAGGCTGCATATTGGGCCCATTGTGGCCCTGTTACTGGAGTGCTTATTCAAGTCCTGTGGCCTCCAAAAAGGACAGGATAAGTATTGGATGAGCACTCCTTATATCATCTGGTTTCAGTTTGTCTGAGCCCAGAATAAGTGCCTAAGTGTAGCAAGTGCTTCACATTCACACAAAATATGTAGAAGCCTCATCTGCACTAAGCTTCATCACATGCAGGTGTCCTTTAGGGTGTTGTGCCCTGTCAACAGGCCAACGACACTACTAAGTTGTACCCGATTGAACATTAGCAGAATCCTGCTGTTCTTCTTGCTAGGTCCCTCGATCATAGACTGAGCCTGCCTAGCCATGGTAAGATTATGTCATGAAGTGCCATGTTGTGCCATCCTAATCAAGGATCTCACAACTGACCCTTGTTAGTGTAACACCAAGGACAGGTTCTGGACCAATAAACGTGTTGGCCGAGCCCTCCCTGGCTAGCTTATCAGCTAGTTCATTTCCTCTGATCCCAGCATAGCTGTACTGTTCGGCAGGAACAGAGAATATTCAAGGTCTCTTGGCACTCTCGTACCAACCTAGACCTTGTTGTGCTAGCACATAGTGCCTTCAGGGAGGCAAACCAAGCAGTGCCTCTAGGACACTGAGTGGGGTGGTGTGCAGGGCTCCAGTAATCCCCAAACATGCTAAGTGTTGGATCTTATTTAGTTTGTTTTTGATAGCCTGTGTCATAACACAAGGCCACCATATCACCGCAGCATAAGTAATGGAGGGCAATGGAGACGTAGAGCCAATAAACTACTTGTGGTTTAAGTCCCCACCTCACACCAACGGCCCTCCGACAGGCCCACAAAGTATTGCAGGCCTTGATCACTTTATGTTGAATATGCTGTCTCCAGAATCCAGTATAACTCCCAGATACCTAATCGACCCGGATCGAAGCAACTTCTTCCCAAAAAAGATCGGCTCACACAAACCATCAAGTCGCCTCTTCCTTGTAAAAACAATGAAGTTAGTTTTATCAGGGTTAGCTGACAATTCTACCTCACAGCACCACCCTTCGACAGCTTCAAGGGCCTTTTGCATAAGGCCCGAAACTGTATCTGCAAATTTGCCTCTGACTACAATGCAGATGTCATCTGCGTAGCCTTGGGCATATACTCCACTTTCATTGAGCCTGGCAAGTAACTCATTTACCACCAGGCACAAATGAGTGGAGATAAAACACCTCCCTAAAAACAGCCTCTGGGCATAATACACATCAACCTACTCTGGTTGAGTGACACTATTGCCTGGATCGAGTTACACATAGGTTAACTCCATGTCTAATCAGTCCTCTAGAGATAGAACCATACAGTATAAAATTGAAGGCCCCCTCTATGTCTAAAAATACTGCCATGGCCAGCTCTCCTTGGTCAAGCTCTTCCTCAGCTCTGAAAACCAGCTGATGAAACACTGTATCCAAAGATTTGCCAGACTGGTAGGCATGCTGTTCAGTACTCAGAGGCCTTTCAAAAGATGTAAGTCCTCTGATATGTCTATCTACTAGCCTTTCCAAAGTCTTTAATAGAAAGGAAGGCAAACTAATAGGTCTAAAATCCTTAGGCCCAAGGTAAGAGCTCCTCCCGGGCTTAGGAATAAAAACTAGTCTTGCCCGTCTCCATAATGGTGTACATATCCCATCGCCAGGCAAGCTCTAAAAATTCTTACCAGATTTGGAATGTGTAAATCCTGTCCGTGCTGAAGCAGAGCCTGGTAAATCCCATCCATACCTGGACTTTTGAAAGGGGCAAAAGATTGGATTGCACACTTTATACGCTTATAGGTGACAATCTCTTTGGGATTTGCCAATCCTGCATAACAGGATGAAACATAACAAGCTGCATAACAAGTTTGCCCAGAAACCGCCTCCTCATTAACTACCTGTGATCCAGGGAAATGTATCACTACTAAGGTTCGTAAAGTGTCCTCTTCCAAGCCAGTAAAAGTCCCAGAGGAGGTCCTTAGTGAACCTAAAGTGGCTTTCGAATCCTGCATTAAGATTCAATGCAACCTAGCCATACTTGGTAGGTTGTTTATACTCTGACAGAAATCTCTCCAGGCTTCCCTGGAGGATTTCCTCAGTTCCTGCATATAACAAGTTTCACGAACTTGCTGAGACAATCTCCTTATCGATTTATTGGGGTTTCCCGTTATGTTTGAATTCTGTCAACTACTGGCGGGGTTCTCACTATCGGATGCTTGTTCTTCCAATGGAACCTTTAGGCCTCCATTTCTTTCATAAATCTTGAATTGTACTGGTAGCTTGTCATGAGGGTATTTATACAAAACAGTTTTTAGACTCCTTAATGGAGACTCTTTTTATACAAAATTCCACTATATCAGTTCATTTTTCAATTGAGAACTGCATTATTTCTCTATCAATATTCCACAATATTCATAATTGCTGTAAAATTAAAATATACAACTCCAACAATGGGTCATGCAGTGTAGCAACATTATTTATAAGAAAACAGGGGCCAATTATGAACAAATATGAACAAAGTGGGCTAGGTGCAGTGAGGCTATGAGGTATACCGGTTTTATGTGGGACACCCAGTATAACACCAACACACACAAACTAAACTATCACAATATATTATTATTTGGAAGGTGCTAATAAATATAATGAATATCACTTTTTCTGTGAATATAATAATAATATAAGGTTATAGAAGAGAATGTTCAGATATATGACATACAGTTTCTGATGTATTTTCTCAAAAATGATAAACTTTATCTGAAATTCCAGTCTTATAAGTTCTCCTTGTTAGCTGGAGTAAAGGATTCTGCTTGGTATATGACTGATTTGTGACAAAATAAATATTATATAGAATAAAAAGAAGTATTTCAGAAAGTGGAGTGCCATTGTTACTAAAATTAGGCAAGTGAGTCAACCTTGTATATACTTTTCTCCACTTACAAGTTTTTTATGAAGACTAGTTTCTGGGGACTTCTCCCCTATCGTCAATTCTGTGGTTGACTGATGATGCATCCGGTGTCTGCATCTGGCTTGGTGTCGTGCTGCCATCTAATGTCCTGGTAAGTTTGATGATGTCATCAATTCCCGCGGTAGATGACGTCATCACGACACCAAAGCAGATGCAGACACCGGATGCATCATCAGTCAACCACAGAACTGACGATAGGGGAGAAGTCCCCAGAAACTAGTCTTCATAAAAAACTTGTAAGTGGAGAAAAGTATATACAAGGTTGACTCACTTGCCTAATTTTAGTAAAAATAAATATTGTCACCCAATTATCGGAAGGCACGACCAACTGGCAGCTGGATGGGGGACAGGAGGCATTCAGGCCACGCCGTGTTGCGTAATTGTGTGTGTTACCCAACTGTGTGTGATACGTGTACCAACTGTAATTCGGTGGAAATAAAGAACATTTTAGTTTGTGCAACTGGACTTTTAATTTCACGAACCCACAAAGTCATAATATGCAGTCCATTCTTAACATTTATAGTTGAATAAATATCTAATTGCGTCACTAAATTATTACTTGCTTTGGAGATGTTTTGATTATTTGAAGTGGGTCAGACTTTTGAGGACCTTCTGTATGTCATGCTTAAATTCCATAAAATTGTTACAGATTGCAACTAATTTCTAGGCCATAAAGCAAATATTATAAAAAGTGCTCCAGTGTCCACCAATTTAAGAAAAATAACATAATCTGAGAAACTACATTACACATAATTTATGGAGAATTATACAAAAGTTACAGAGGGAAACTGTTAAGGCTGAGAATCTGGTTAAAAAGACATCTTAGCTCTACAAGAGAATTGAAAAATGAGCAGTAACAACTTAAAAGAAACAAATAATCCCAATACAGAATTTGATGTTCGAAAGGACCATTATGTTATTAAATATTCAAAAGTGTTAATGAATTTTGAAGTCTCTGCTGAAGATAACCGAGGGTATACATTTATTATACATCTGACATAGGTTCTCAAGAATTTGGTAAGATACCAATAATATACTTCAAAACAGGTGACAGGTAGATAACATATATACAAATATAATAATTTGTAACTTGAAACTTCACTTATCTTATAAGAAATGATGAAACTTTTCTTATAAAATTGATCGGGATCACGATTTCGTGAAAACACTCATTCACATCCTCAGCCATACTCGTAAACAACATTGTCGTCAATGCTACAGTTGCTATATGTCACTATGTTGTAGTTCATACTACCAAAATCTGAGAATGAAACAAATTTAAAAACAGAATCAACTGTCGGTATTTCAAAATTCATTACGTCAGTTTTGGCATACTTGCTAGACCACTGTTTTTATTCTGTTAGTGAATTTATGGAAAGCTTATAATATAGTTACATTTCGGGATTAATTGTGTATATTATAACATTCTTGAGATATCTTTATAAATCATTATTTTGTACAAACACTGACTTGTCCTTATTGAACAAGTCCTTATTGGATGTGACTTGTTAATTTACAAGTATAGTTATTTGCACTTTATATTCACAATTTGATGCGTCTTATAGTACTCATGTACAATGTATGATTTACAATATGAATAAATTATCTATTCTATCTATCTAATAGCAAATATTGGAGCTAATTTCTTTACAGTAAATTGTTTCTACATTCTGTTATTAGTGTATCTACCAAATATAATTGTCATATATCTGGTCCAATCTGACAATGTGACTTCAATTATAACCATCTGGTGCTTAAAATAAAATAAATTTTTCAACATTCTTTACTGTAAACAGCACTTATGAAATAAGTGATGAATGTTTTTTTAGAATAAAGTAACAGGAAGAAGAAAACATGAATTGAAATCAGAGAGTTTTAACTTATAAAAATGAACATCAGTTTAATTTGTATTTATTAAATGAGTCAGTACTAGTAACACTAACATCAATTTTTTTAATCTGTGTTAACATGCTTTGGGAACATGTGTTCCCATCTTCAGCACGTGTCTGAATATATTTATAAATACTACAGTTTAATTATTTCAAAATGCTCATTGTATTTATCTTCAGCTGAACTCTCCTTATGTGTAAGAAGGTTTGCTGCTGTGGTTGTAGAAGCTAGTATTTTGCTGTTTAATCAGTATTCTTTAATTTCCATTAACACGTAATAACCTTTTATTGTATGCTTACAACTTCCAGGCGAAGGCAGCCTTGTAAAGCCCCAGACCAGGCAGCAGTAACACGGCCTCTGATGGCAGCTGATATTGGCACCAGCCATGCACCTACTGATCCAGTAGAAATGAGAAGACTGAACTTTCAAACACCAGGCATGATCTCTCATCCACCCATACCAATATCCGAATTAGCAAACCATATAGAACGTCTGAAGGCTAATGACAATCTGAAATTTTCACAAGAGTATGAGGTAAACTATTAGTTTTTTTAAGATTTTATTCAATTACTGATACTTTATTTAGTCTATAAGCTCATAAAATATTCATCAAGCCACTACAATGAAACCATCCATTTTCATAAATGGATTGTAGCTTTTTGACTCAAAAGCATACTTTTCAGCAGTATTTCCTTCTAAATGAGAGAATATAGATGACATATTTTACTTTCAGTATTTTTGATTATTCAATTATGTTTAAATTGCAGTCTATTGAACCTGGTCAGCAATTTACCTGGGACCACTCAAATTCGGAAGTCAATAAGCCCAAAAATCGCTATGCTAATGTTATTGCATATGATCATTCAAGAGTTATCCTGCAGCCTATTGATGGTATTCTTGGATCAGATTATATAAATGCAAACTACTGTGATGGATATCGCAAACATAATGCATATGTTGCAACTCAGGTAAACATAGCTGTTTCACATTGTCCTCTAATCTTATGTTTTAGTAATTTCACTACTGATTATATTTTGATTGCTTCTTTGATTTGAGGTTAACATGTTAGCATCCTAAATCATAGATCCTAAGTTTGATTCCTTGCTGAGATTATTTCCAATCCTACCTGCTTTTAGAGCTTGGAAGTATCTATGAATGTGTATGAGAGAGAGAGAGAGAGAGAGAGAGAGAGAGAGAGAGAGAGAGAGAGAGAGAGAGAGAGATAAAGCAAGTTTTCTACTGAGAAACAGTTGATTATATATTATTTGTTGCCCAGTTTTGTAACTAATCAAAATCTATCCTGCAGTAAATACCTTAAGCTGCTTTACTTTAAGCATGCAAATTCTGGACTAAAACATTGGAATGTAGTGAAGAATATGAGTTTTATATAGTGAACTAAGATTATGAATCTTCAGCTAAATGCAAACTGATTAGTGGTGTAACAGGGGCAGAGATAGTGGTTTTAATTTACCTTTAACAGAGAGGAAATAATTATTGAACCTTCATTCTTTAGGGTTTTAAAATTTAAAGCTGTACATCCCACAGCATTCACCCATACAGAGAACTCTATAAGGCGTACAGTTCCCTCTCCGTGTCTTCTGTTCTCTGGCGCATTGGTTGGCAACAGGGCAGCCACCACCATGTGCATGAATTGGTTCAGCTCACATACCTTCTAAAACAGCATGCCATTTAACTACAACTCACTTATTTGTATAGATAATGAGACCTGATTGCCTTATTAATGACAGTTTTGGCTATAAAAGAATATTTAATAATATAAATAGTTGAACTCAGTAATGCTGACATTTCTTGTTTTTTATTCATTTTCTATAAACTTTATAAAAGTTCAAATCTTAGCCATACCTGATTTAAAATTAATTTGATGTTCCTTTTTTTTTCCAAAGGGCCCTCTACAAGAAACATTTGCAGATTTTTGGAGAATGTGCTGGGAGCTTCGATCAGCTACTATTGTAATGATGACCAAATTAGAAGAAAGAACTCGCATAAAATGTGATCAATACTGGCCCAGCAGAGGTACTGATACCTATGGTACCATGACAGTGACAATTACAGATGTCCAAGAACTTGCCACTTATTGTATACGAACATTTCAGGTTCATAAAGTATGTGCTTGTTTTTAAATATGTGATTTTGATGACCAGATTCATTTAGCAGCAGCAACAAAATAAAGTGTTTTTCATTAATTCCAGGCTGGTCATTCAGAACGACGTGAAATAAAACAATTCCAATTCACAGCCTGGCCTGACCATGGTGTGCCTGACCATCCAGCACCTTTCCTTCAGTTCCTAAGGCGTGTGCGCAGCATGAATCCTCCTGATGCTGGACCAATGGTGGTTCATTGCAGGTATACCTAAGTGTTTAAAGACTTTCAGATCACTTAAATTTAGAACTATTATTTTCAATTGCAACCATAGTTAACTGAAGGGTATTTCAGGATGAGACTTTTGTCCACTCAATTGCAGAAACTTTGCTATACCATGCAAATTTTCTGTACATTCACATTTAGAAAGTAAAGACATACATGAAAACCTGATGCTGCTTGTTTGTACTTTGGCCTTCAATGCTTTTTTAGTTGTTTTTTAGATAAAAAGTATCTTGTTGATAGAAAATAATTTAGATTTAGATTTTAGGAGATGGGAAACCACAAACTGGGGCTTTTCAGTTACTTCATCAGTACTACAAATGAAAGATGTTCTTTTCTCTTGGAACTTAGAATGAGCTGGACATATGGCAGTGTATGAACGCTAATTACAATTTCCCATACTCAAAGTTTGGCTGTTTTTATTATGACCTCAGCAAGAACTTAAGAATAAATATTAAAAGCACAAGCATTATTAACAGTGAAGTATTCTTCATATTTGAGTTTGATTTATGAGTCACTATGTTTACACTCAAACTTCACTTACTTGTTGTTGTATAACAACAAGTATACAACAACAAGTAAGTGAAGTTTGAGTGTAAACATAGTGAGTCATAAATCAAACTCAAATATGAAGAACTTAAGAGTTCAGAAATTAATAACTATTATTCAAGAACCACCTCTGCTAATACAAATTTCATTTATCTTTCCTTTCCATTGGGTTGTGGTACTTTTACAAATAGTATATATATCTGATATATATAATAAACTTTTATTGTAATTACTTACTTTGTAAGTATTATTTGTAATAACAAATAGTAGACCAAAAGACAGCAACAGAAGTCTATGGGCATAAACTACACACAAGTGCAAATATCTTCTCTCTTCCTTTTTTATAGTGATGTGTTCCAATCCACATAACTAGAAGTTGAAAGAACCCATGTGCCATTTTATTTCACAGGTATGCTACAGAACACTGGCTGCAATGTTTGCAGTAACTTACAGTTTGTAGGGCTGTCGTGAAAATTGAAGTTAAGATTTATTTAGGACATTCTTTAACTGCTGTGGATCTCAGCATACCATTCTATGTTGACTATGAAAGAGCTTATAACTTTGCTTAGAGACGTTTTATCAGGCTCAAGGTTCTTTTATGTGCTGTTTATCTGTAACATGGGATGACCAGCTCTACTTCCATTTTGAAGGAAGCTATGCTAAGGATTTTTACCCCCGATAAAATCCATTGCAATCCGTTGGGTTTGATCCACAACTTCAGGAACCACAGTTAGTATGTTACCCCTAACCATCAGAGGATGACACATAGGGTAGCCATCACTTCAGAGCATGCACAGTCAAAAATAGACTATTCCGTCCCATCTTTGTGTGGATCTAAGCTGAAATCATTTGAGCACTCAATGTGTACTATGATGGACATGTGCTTGTCCATCAGCTCATGGACCCTGGAAGGAATGTGACATGAGCAACAATATTAAGTACACTATGATATCTGAATCTAGAGGCGTAGTTCTGGTTGTGATAACACCATCAGTACCAACCGTGGAATGTGTATTCATGCCAGATTATAGCAAAGAAGTGACTAAAAATAGCAAAATTAAAATGTTATTTAGTTATTTATTTCATTTCATTTCATTCCCCTGGGGCCATGAGCTCGCAGATAAACTAAGAGAGTGTTACAAAACATATTTTCATCCATTTTATTAGCATACTAGCTTGCATTCAAGGAAAAATGCTCTAATTTTTAAAAGTGTGCTGTAGCCATTAGCACATTATCACCAGTTTCCTCTGTCTGTAATGCAACTCACCTTTTTCATGCTGCAATAATTGTATAGTTCATCTAAAACTTCCATATACCAACTCCATACTTTTGTAACGGGATTATATTTTCGTTCATCTTCAACTAATAAGAATCACGCCAACTTCTTTGTAATATCCAAGTCAAGTTTTAATCTAATAAGAGTCATGAGATCTTTCTAAGGTGTGGACGCGGATTTTTGGTGAAAATAAAATTTAGATGAGTCCAATTTTGTTATATATTATTTAATTATATAATATAAACTACGATTCACTCTTTTATATTATAAATATTGAATAACACTTTTCGAATCTTATTAATTTTTCTTTACAATTATAATGATCGTAACATCTTAAGTCAACTTCCTCGTTCTCCAGCAAGACACAAGATTCTAACACTTTTTTAGATTATTGATTTTCTTTGTCCCCATAGTGATTCCCACTTTATTTTGTGATTGGCCGATTCACTGACACGTCATCACACCACGTGATACCACTACTACTTCGGCCAATCACACAACTACATACATTTTTATATATTTATTATTCCTTCGAACATTACTAAAAAATACTGTTACAAATGCCCTTCTTCGAAATATATGGAAAATAACCAAATAAAGGAATTAACAATTAACAATCTGTTTCCATATATTTCGAAGAACAGCCCCAATTAACAATTTTGTTTACACCAATATTACACAACATCAATACAACATACATAAAATATAATAATATACCTACATTGGATAAAATATAATAAATGAACATTTAACAACAATTTCACATTATTACACAAACATAAAACACAACAATAAATTAACATTAATTAAAATACAACAATATATTGATGTTTAACAATTTTTTTTTATTATTATTATTTAACACACACATAGTATATATTCAATATTGTTTCAATTACTGTCAATGCTTTTGAAAGGTTTCATTAATGTCTTATGATATCTTCCCACAATCTTATTATTCGAATCTTGCAATTCATAAGTGTGATCTCCAAATTTGGTTACTACTCTATACGGGCCTTTATAAATTAAGTTCATTCTCCAATACACTTTTCGTCTAGCATCTGAGATGTTAAATGTCTTCACTAAAACCATATCATTTATTTCAGGATCCCATTTGGCCTTTCTTCTTTGTACTTTCTTTAATCTTTTTTCAGATTTTTCTAGTATTCTTTTAAATGCTTCAGCGCATTTCTCTTCATCATTTAGCACATTTGTTTTCTCCTCAAAAGTCGTTGGTACATTTAATATAAGAGGTTCAGGAGGTTTTCCAGTCATTAGTTCTATTGGAGCGAATCTTGTAGTAGCGTTAGGGGTGTTATTTATTATCTTTTCTATGACAGTACAATATTTATACCAACACCGGTGATTTGAATGACACAGTATTCGAAAATAAAAAGTTAAGTCTCGCATCACTCTCTCACAAGGATTTCCTTGTGGATAATAAACCGAAGAATTATAAATTTTGATATTGTTTTTCTTCATCTCGGATGTAAACAATTTACTTCGATGAACTGTGGCGTTGTCTGAAAGTATGGCTTTTATTTGCCCATATTCTGGTATCCACCCCTTTAAAATTTTATTGACACATGTTTTACTCTTAATATTTTGAACAGGGTAAATTTTCACAAATTTAGTAAAAATGTCAAACATCACAAAAATGTATTTACAATTATATTGACTAGCCGGCATCTCCCCGTGTGCATCGATCGCAACTAATTCATTCTTTTTATCTCTGATGATGGTCTGAGGTTCAAAATCATATTTGATGTTTATAGGTTTAGCTCTTTGGCACAGTTCACACGTTGAAATTAATTTCCGTACTTTCCTATCAATGTGCTTTATATATAGCTGTTCTTTGATGGTCATGGAAGTTTTCTCGCATCCAGAATGAGCTAGGTGGTGATGAAATGAAGTGATTACACTTTCTTCTAAACTACTGGGAACTATAACCTTCCATTTTTTTATCACATCTCCATGTAATTTATAAAGTACACCATTTTTCTTGGCTATGGTGCAATTCGCAGCATCTTCAACTGCTGGAGCCTGTCGCAACAATGCAGATAATTTCGAATCATTTTGTTGAATTTCCGAGATATTTTTAAATTTTAGAGTAAGATTTCTATCGCATGTAAAATTTAACTCGAAAAGTTTTATCTCATGTTGAGATTGTGACAATGTCTCTGGAATTTCTCCATGCATTTTCTGTCTCGACAACAAATCACTAAATATATTATTCTTTCCTGAGATGTGCCGAACCTCAATATCATAGGAAGTAATTTCATGTATGTAACGAGATATTTTAGAGCTAGTTAGTTTACATTTTTTTATAAATGATAGACTAATATGGTCAGTATATACAATGACTTTAGTATTGTACACATATTGCCTAAATTTTTGCAAAGCAAAATATATAGCTCCTATTTCTAACTCCGTAATACAAGTGTTAGATTCATTTTGGTTCAAAACTCTTGAAGCAGTGGCAATTACATGATTATTCCCATCCAAATCAGTTTGAGTTAATACTGCTGCATAAGCATGGATACTAGCATCTGAATAGATGTTAAAGGGTTGGTTTCTAATAGGTCTTTCCAAAAGAATGGCGTTTTTAAATAACTCTTTAATGTTTTGAAAAGACTGTTGGTGTTTTTCTGTCCACTTCCAGACTGAATTCTTCTTCAAAAGTTCTCTCAAAGGACTAAGCTCCTTGGCATAATTTACCACAAACTTACTTTCATACTGTAGTATGCCAATAAATCTTCTTAGTTGTTTAATATTCTTTGGTGGTGGAATAGATTCAATGGATTTTATTCTATCTGGATTTGGTGCCATACCTTTTTCGGATATTATGTACCCTAAAAATTCAATTTCTTTGGCAATAAAACTTGATTTATCCAAATTTATAGTCATACCACTTTCAGAAAATTTTGTAAATATGTAATTCAGATGAGATATATGTTCGTCGAAATCTTGATCAAAGATAAGAAAATCGTCTATATATTGAATAGCAAACTTCTCAATTGTATCTCCAAAAATATTATATAAGGCTCGAAGTAATGCACTTCCACTTGTTGACAATCCAAAACCGCATGTTTTGAACTGGTAAATTCTCCCTCCAAAATTAAACGCAGTATATTTTCTAACTGATTCATCCAGGGGAATCTGCCAATATGAGGACACCAAATCTAATTTCGAAAAATATTTTCCACGCTCTAACTTAGATAGCACTTCATCCACTCCAAGAGGCCTAAAATGGTCTGGTTGGGTTAATGAATTAATTTTTCTTGCATCAATTGTCATACGCAATGAGCCATCTGATTTATGAACCCAACATAGAGGATGTAAGTAAGGTGAGTTAGAAATTTCTATTATTCCATTTTCTAACATTTTATTTATCACCTCTGATGCTTGCTGTCTTATAGCTATGGGTAAAGGTCTGCTTTTATGTGTATACGGAGCAGTATCATTCACTTTAAATGTGTGAGTATATTTGTTACACAGTCCAGGTTTTGAACTAAAGGCTTTTCTGTTCTTTAATATACATAATTTCAGCTGTTCTTTTCTCGCTTGATCTAGATTGTATGTGTTTTCTAACTTTACTTGTAATATTCTCTGGAATTCTATTTCTTCCTCCACTTGGCTTCCGCCATTCTTATCTTGTATTGTATATAATTGGCAACAATGCTTTTCAAGGTCAGTTACATTATTTTGCAATCCATCAATAATTAAACTCTTCCCACAATTTTCATTTTCCTCGTATTCAATATTACCATTTTCTTGCAAAAGTATATCTTCCACAAAAAACCTTTCATTATTTATATTATCCATATTCTCTTCTTTTCTTCCATCTTCTTCCAATAATTTTATTACTAATAAATCATTTTCTGTCTTAACCTTCATTTCATGCATTTCGAAATTCAATACACTTTGCCATTCATATAATAAATCATTACCCACAATTACATCTCTTGCCAAATGTGGAATTACCAACGCAATGAAATTGAAATTCCATTCACCTATTCGCCCCTTAATTAATACTTGATATTTAATCCTATCCTTTTTCTTCCCAATTGCAGTACTGCAGTAAACGTTACACACATTTAAATATTCCACTTTATAGTTAGCTAACAGATTTTTAAACAATTCCTCACTTATCACAGTAGAACTGGCTCCAGTATCAATCAAGGCTGTATATTCTTTATCCCATAGGTAAATAATTATCTGAGGTGGGTTAACTAATTCCTTATTTTTCTGCAAGAGAGTGAGCTTATTTCCGTTATCTTCAACTTTCAATTCGCCCTGTGTCATCCTCACCGAACCACTTTCCAGAGCACAAAATGATTTGGTTTTTAGTTTTCCATCTCCCTCTGATTATTACTTTCATTGTTGGTTAGGTTGGTGCTATCGTTTATACTCACATCATTCTCTGTGCTTTGTGTATTTTCGACTCTTTCATTTTGATTACTTCTTTCAAATCTCACACCCCTAAAATCTCTTTGATTTGCACTAAATAAACTAGTACCTCTACCCCTATTAAAGTTACTTATTCGCTGATTATTTCCTCGATAAAATCTTACATGGTTTATGTGATCATTTCTTCCAATTCTCGTCGACTGATTGTTATGATAATTCCTTTGCACATTATTTTGAACTCCCTTTCCTGTTCCGGGAATTACAGATTCATAAGTTCGTCTAGGATCATAACCTCTTCCTTCAAATCTTTGATTTCTCACGGGTGCCCCGCCCCAATTTAAACTCGTCCTATTATTCCTATTATTTGTAGGTTGTGATTCCTGTTGATTTCTTCCTCGCTCAATATGGACGTTATTATAGTTACCATCACAGGATGTAGTATCATTAATGAGGTTATGTGCTTCAAATTCGGATAATAATTCAATCATATCAGAGAAATCGATAGGCTTAGCCACAATTAAATGATTTCTGATATGTGGTGGATAATGACGTATGAGCATGTTGACAATTTCTGTCTCAGAAATTTCGGGATTGATCAACTTACTTTTGTTTGCTAATTTTAAGAAATATTCAGTCATAGAAATCCCTTTTTTAAACTCAAACCTACCCGTTGCTAACTCAACTTTTATTCTTCTTTGTCTCTCAGGTCCCCAAAATCTATTTATAAACAGATTTCTGAAAGTACTGTATGTTTCATGTGAAGCCAAAGTTAACCTTAACCACTCAAGAGCATTTTTCTTCAAACAGCGTTTTACTATTACCATCCGAAATTCATTGGGAATTCTCTTAATACGGAAATATTCTTCCAATTCCCTAAGGAATACTTTTGGATTATCACCTGATTCCTCATCAAAACTTGGTGGACTAATATCATTTAGTGAATAATGTACACATTCATTTTGACCTAGACTGTGGAGTTGTGTGTGTGAGGACATGTTTTGTGTGTTTCTGTGATAGTTAATATCATTATCTGGACTCACAAAATCACTACATTCACTTACTACATCACTAGACTTCTGATGATTGCTTAATTCACCTGGTAAGTCACAATCGTTTATATTTGTAATTCTAGACATTTCTTTCCCGTTATTTACTTTTCTAGCCTGTAATGCAATTACAACTTGTGTCAGTTTTCCTAAGTTATCCTTTTCTTTTTCAAAATGTTCTTTTACCTCTTTAATTTGCAAAATTACTTCTTCTTTTGCTTTACTTATCTCATCAATTTGTAACTTTATTTCCTCTTGGTGTATCTTACTTTCATCATGTTGTAATTGCATTTCAGAACAAATTACATGGATTCTTTGTTCTACTTTATCTCCTAATTCTTCTCTTTGTTTTTGTGTTATTTCTGCCTGTTGTATCCTAAATGTTTCTAACTCTTTGTTTAATTCCATTCTTATTTCTTGTTTCACAGTGTCCTGACCTAACCTAGTTTCCTGAATTATCTCTCTCAACTCATTGACTTCCTTTCTATTCTCATCCTTATTAATCTCTATGATCTGCATAAGCCTTTCCATATTATCCCTACACTCTTTTCTCCCTTCTCTAATCTCCTGTGAAATTTCAGATTTTAATTCCTGTTTTAACTTCTGTAATAAATTAATTTCTAAGTTACTCACATTTTGTGCTAGTTCCTGTCTTACTCCTACATCTAAATCATTCATTTTCTTAGTTAAATCATTTACATTTTGTTCTATTTTAGAATCTAAATTACTCATTTCTGATTTTACATCTTTCATTCTAGAATCTAAATTACTCATTTCTGATTTTAAATCATTTGCATTTTGTTCTATTTTAGAATCTAAATTACTCATTTCTGATTTTAAATCATTTGCATTTTGTTCTATTTTAGAATCTAAATTACTCATTTCTGATTTAACATCTCCTATTTCTGATTTTAAATCATTTGCATTTTGTTCTATTTTAGAATCTAAATTACTTAACATTCTTGTTATTCTTTCCAACATTGACTCATTATCTATACTTAATCTTGCATCCTCCCTATTCATTCCTACTCTATCAGTAACTTCTCCTTCCACTATTATTTCTTTTCTACTCGCCATCTTTTTAACTATTTTCTGATTTCTTAACAACATAAATCTACTACTACTATTATTATTATTATTTTTTTTTTTTTTTTTTTTTTTTAAATTTCACTCACTTAAACCAGTTCTCGTTTTCTTCTTTCTTCTCTCTTCTTTCTTCTTTCCTTTTAAATTCCCACGGAGCTGCACGATGCACGATCTCCTCTTCTTTATCCTATTCGAGCCCCACACGTTGCTGCGCCATTTGTAACGGGATTTTAATTCCTGTTTTAGCTTTTAAACCAGTTCTCGTTTTCTTCTTTCTTCTCTCTTCTTTCTTCTTTCCTTTTAAATTCCCACGGAGCTGCACGATGCACGATCTCCTCTTCTTTATCCTATTCGAGCCCCACACGTTGCTGCGCCATTTGTAACGGGATTGTTTTCTTTCTCCATTATGGCGGTCAGTATAATACTTTCTTTCACTCCAGAATCATGATTTTCCATCGCTCTTTCTATGCTAGTCGCCATGTTTCTCCCATAAGACAGCACTAACGACGCAGTTACTCGAATATAGTTAATTTAATCAATTTTTTTTCTATCAAAAGTAATACTGGCTAGCGCCAAATGATAGATTCACAGATTAAGACAAAATGATATATAATTTTCTTGGAGATTTTATAATTATCGTAACCTCTTTACTCGTTCTCAAGCAAGACACAAGATTCTAACACTTTTTTAGATTATTGATTTTCTTTGTCCCCATAGTGATTCCCACTTTATTTTGTGATTGGCCGATTCACTGACACGTCATCACACCACGTGATACCACTACTACTTCGGCCAATCACACAACTACATACATTTTTATATATTTATTATTCCTTCGAACATTACTAAAAAATACTGTTACACTTTGGATATCCAACTAAATGGATTTGTTGTTTTCATTCATTTGTTGTGACAGTATGTCACCAGGAGTGTATATTACCCCATTCATTTCAATGGACTCAGTACTTTCTAAACCAAATTATGTGCTTTGATGCCATTTTAGGTGGTGTAAAGGAATATTATTCTGAAAAGCTACCTCTTCACTATAAAAATTGGAAGGATCTGTATAAACATATAATAGATTGAACAATTTTTTCTTTATAACTGGAAGTTATTTCCGGGCTGTTATGCCGTGGTCTGCTGGATTTGTACATGTTTTGACCTACATGTTTTGACCTACAAGCAATAGAGAAAGCTTCCAGCAACTCCTCTACCTAAATTTTACTTTAGAGGCACTTATAAGTAAAACCCTGTTTTCTTCTCTGCTTTCAATTATCAAATCATATTTTCTCTTTGGTAAACTTCTTGCACCTTAAGTTAGTATGTATAAAGAATTTTGAAGTTTCTTATTAATGAAGAAAGTGTTTTTTACTAATGGAAGTGAAATCTAATGTAATTCTGATTGGCTTTGAGATATTTTCAATAAACAATGTCTTGAAGTGATATAAAACTTGCAAAACTCATTCAGAATTAATTTTAAATCTTTCATATATCCAGGTACATCATTCTGCAAGACAAAAATAGTTTGCATCATTCAAAATAAACTAAAAGGACAATTACTTGTTTTGTAATCAAGGAAGAGAGCTGTCATGAAAAAATAAACACAAATTAAAAATAAATAAACCTATTTCTCCTACTTTTAGATTTACATTTTTTAGTATTATTAATCAATAAAATATATGCAAGGCACACATATTGTCCATCGAACATAAGAAGACAAGTCAGAGGAATGTAATGTAATCACTTTTGCTGTCCACATGATGTTTATGTTCGCCATCCAGATATGATAAGGATGCTAGCTTCATTTAAAATACACAGTGTTGTCACATAACTCACCCATGCATAATACCTATCACTGGAGTTAGTGAAACGAGCATTAGATTTGGCAGCATGGGTGACTCATATGCACTCTCATACACTCATTTTGTAGTAAACAGATCCACTACCAGAGCAGATAAACAATTCAAGCCCCTCTCCCTCTTCAGATCCAGCTTGCCTTCTTGTGGTAGGTAAACAGTGATAATGACATATCTAATTGATAAATAAACTATAACCCGTTTAGAAAATATATACAATAGTCTGTTTAGCATTCTTCTGGAAATACAATGATAGTAAATATTCATAGTGTTATGAATTTTAGATCCAGTAACGTAGATTTGTAGAGCAGTAGTATCATATGTAAGAGACAAGAAAAGGAAATTTGAGGTTTAATAATGTAAGTACATTATCATTTTGTAACATAGTATAAATTTCAACTGGATCCAACTGAAGTTAAATGTTAAATTTCCAAAATGTGGTTCATTTTTCTTTGTTGTTGATTAGTTAAGTCATTATAGAAATGAAACAATGTTTTGTTGAAAGGCTTTAACAGTTGTCTGAAAATGAAAGTACAATGAAATTTAATATTGATGAAATGTCCTGGACAACCTCTAAAATGTTTTAGATACACATATTTAGCATGAATAAAATATTTTCTTTACAGTGCCTAATAAATTATATTTCTTATTTTCTTGGTATAATTAGTGCAGTAAATCAGAAATATATTATACTTAAGCTGTTCAGTGAATCAAAACAAAAGCAACTTATATGTACAAGAATTAAACAAAACTGTTCTTGCTTTCATTTTAAGATGAGTATATAAAATGTGTATTTAATTTCAGTGCGGGTGTTGGACGAACAGGCTGTTTTATTGTTATTGATTCAATGTTGGAAAGATTGCGTCATGAGAAGATGCTTGATATTTATGGACATGTGACCTGTCTAAGGGCACAGCGCAACTACATGGTGCAGGTAATATATTGATATACAAATGCATTTCAGAGAACCAAACTTATATTATTTATTTTATTTGATTAAGTTATTTTCATCCCTTAATGAGTGTCTGCCTCACGTTCAAGAGGTCCCGAGTTCGAATCTCGGTCAGGGGAGTTACCTGGATAAGGGTTTTTTCCGGGGTTTTCCCTTATCCTGAAAGACGAATGTCGGGTAACTCTAAGCTGCATGGACCCTGGACTCATTTGAGCATCATTTCACCCTTTTCATTCATTGTCCGATATGACTTAATGTTGAAGGACGTAAATTACAAAAAAGAAAAAACAATCTCTTACAATGAAATATTACAATGAAATATTCTGAATAAAGTGCTAGGTGAAAACAAAAAATGATCTGTGAAATGGCTGAGCTTCTTAATATATTTATTTATTTTTAAACTGTATTTAAAGAAGATATTACAATAGAATTAAAGCTATAGAACATAAGCAATAAACTAGCATTGATACCAGCTCACTTTGTTGATCTGACTTTTGAGTTTCGATTAAAGAGGTAAGAGGTAGAGGGCAACACTGAGTTCTGTTCATACACTTTAGATGCACTCAGCACTACATGTAATACGCAGACATCCAGCCAGTAATCCCATTCATGTCACATCTCAAGCATGGCTTGTGTGATGTTCTCGATGGCTGTGATAATGTGGTTTCTCAAATCTACCCAATGTCACTGAAAGTAAACACTATCCTTGATGTAACCCCACTGAAGAAATCGCACACAGTTTGGTCAGGTGAATGGGGTGGCCATTTGAAGAAGGTTTTACATAACCAATCCTTGGCAGGTGTAGATTGAGGTACCCACGGACATTCCTATGCCAATGACAATAGTCTCTTTGCTGGGTCATCAGCCTGCAGTTTTTGTACCAGCTGCAGTTTGTATGGAAATAACCTCATTTGCTTCCTTTAATTTTCCACACTGTTGATGTTGGTGTCTGAAACTGTTGACTGGCTCTCTGTATTGATTGTTTTGGTCTCTATTTAAAGCTTTTATAGACTGTAAATTGTTTCTTCATTTATACTTGGCCTTCCCATGCATCCTTTCCCTTGTTGACAAATACATCCTCTGTCTTGAAATTGTTCATACCATCATTGGATTGATGTTGTGGGAGATGCAGGATGTCCAAATTGCCTTCTAAATGCCCAGGGAACTGCTAAAACAATTTATTAGCACAAATTCAAGCACACACCAGTTATGATTGGTTGGGAAAGAGCCATTTTCTCCAAAACAATGTACATGTTTCTCATTGATGACAAATGAAAATCAGATGTAAAATACAAAACTTAAAACTCCTCTCGTTCTAATGTTGGTAGTTACCTACATAAGTGTTGAAAATACAGCCTCTAATAATTTGTAGACACTGTGTATTTATATAATTTTTCTATAACTGTGTTTAAAATTTTGGAACCAGTTTTATTATTATTCACACCAATAAAAATTTATAATTGATAATAACATTAATTGGAACTGAGTTCTACATACGACTATCTAGCTTCTAACTTACTTTCTTTTTGCTTGTTGCTTGCTTGCTTGAAGCAGAACATGTCTCAAACTTACTAAAATTAGGCAAGTGAGTCAACCTTGTATATACTTTTCTCCACTTACAAGTTTTTTATGAAGACTAGTTTCTGGGGACTTCTCCCCTATCGTCAGCTCTGTGGTAGACTGATGATGCATCCGGTGTCTGCATCTGGCTTGGTGTTGTGCTGCCATCTAACGTCCTGGTAAGTTTGATGACGTCATCTACCACGGGAATTTCAAAATTCATCAAGAGGTCCTGTTTTTTCGTAATAAATATGTTTTCCCAAATCTGTAGTTCCAGAGGTTTCTTTGCCTGTTTGATCAGTTCTATTTCTTGTTTTAGTTGTGATTCTCAGACCAAAAGTGATGTGCTACGATAGAGGAGAAGTCCCCAGAAACTAGTCTTCATAAGAAACTTGTAAGTGGAGAAAAGTATATACAAGGTTGAGTCACTTGCCTAATTTTAGTAAGTTTGAGACATGTTCTGCTTCAAGCAAGCAAGCAACAAGCAAAAAGAAAGTAAGTTAGAAGCTAGATAGTCGTATGTAGAACTCAGTTCCAAATAATGCCTAATTTTAGTAACAATGGCACTCCACTTTCTGAAATACTTCTTTTTATTCTATATATGTCTCAAACTGTCATTCATCACTCGTTAAACTTACTTTTTATGACATAGATAGATAGGTAATTTATTCATCTTGTAAATCATACATTGTACATGAGTACTATGATATAAGACATGTCAAATTGTAAATTTACAGTGCAATTAACTATACTTGTAAATTAACAAGTCACATCCAATAAGGACAAGTCAGTGTTGTACAAAATAATGTTTTATAAAGATATCTCAAGAATTTTATAATATACACAATTAATTCAGAAATGTAACAATATTATAAACTTTCCATAAATTCACTAACAGATTAAAAAAAAGTGGTCTAGCAAGTATGCCAAAATTGACGTTTTAAATGCTGAAAAATTGCAAGTGGTTTTATTAGCTATAGGGCAGTTCTTTAAAAAAAAGTGATTCCTAGGTTTATTACACTGTTTTGATGAGCTCTTGTGTTACTTCTATTCACATGAATATCCATTCTCTGTCTAGTATTATGATTATGAACTGTGTCATTAAAGGTACAGTGGCCATTTCCTTTCATTAAATTTATCCTTGTAAATTTTAAAATTTCAAAAATGAAAATACATGGGAGAGGTAAGATTTTAAGTTTTTTAAATAATTGTCTGCACTTAGATGTTGATTTAACTCCTCTAAAACATGTTTTGAACAACAAACCAACAAAATAAACAAGTAAACAAAGTTTATGTTATGTGTAAACATTTCTCAAAGTTATTCACATTGCTACACTTTTCTAATTAAAAACTATAAGCAAATGGGGTAATCTAACTCTAGGACTATTTATATATCTACCTTACAGCAAAAATGGCACACATTATTGTACATTTAATGGAATAGTCACATACCTAATATTTACATCTAACATTGATTTAAAGCATTTATTTAGCCTAAGGAAGTTACATATTACCAATAGCATATTTATTCAGTTATGTTTACACTGTAATTAATCAACAAAATAAATTGTGTAATTGTTTTTTTTACTGAGTTAAAATCTCCCATGTATAGAAGATGTAAATGATTAGATATATTTTAAATACTAACCTGAACTTATCCGTATTAGTATGCAGTTCCTTTATAGATAATAGAGGTGAGTTAAATAATACTATACAATTGCAGTAGAGGCTTTATTGAACACCTGCAAATTATTACATAGCATATGTAATAATATATCATATATTATTAAATATGTATATATCATAATATAATAATATATCAAGTGTCTTAAAGGCACTTCATTTTCCATTATATGTTTAAAACAGATTGTTGGATAATAAAGATAAGATAATATTGGTGTTAACTGGCAAGTCCTTCCATTTTTAACAAAACTTGATATTTCTCCAATTATTTATTAAAACTTTACATATTTTGATAAAAAATTTTGGCAACACACTGAAAAATAAAAGTACTACATATCTGGTTTGTAAGTACATAAGTAATATTTGTGTGGATACCTTATACAGTGAAAGAAACAAAAGTGAAACTTTGCTGCATAAATATAGGTTTTATTCTCTTCTTAAAAGTGATTGTCATGGATCTATTCAGTTATTTGTCAATATATAAATTTTTATGAAAACTTCATAACATTATAACATTATTACTTAAGAGGTTAATGAATGTAAATAAACATTATATACAGTTTTTAGAACACTCTTGTTTGAAAAATTAATACCTACATGTTGTGAGTGCAGACATCACCCAGGATAACACACCTGTATGGCCTTCCAGTTCAGTTCATATTATGATTAAGAAATTCTGTGTTACTATATTCAGTGACAGTATTGTCTTCATTTTTAACCTGTTTTTTTATTTTTCTAATAAAAATTAATGTATTAAGCTTTCTTATATTTTAAGTTTGTATCATTATTTATTTTACCAAAAAAGTTGTTGCATAAATCTGAGAGATGATTGATTTCATTAATGTAAATGAGAAATCATCTTCTAAAGAACTAGTATATAATGTTAATTGCTGGGAGATTACTGACATAAGTAAACATAATAATGGACATATAACCAAACTTAGTGGAACTTGAGTTGATTAATATTTATTCCATTATGCAAATTAGGAGAAGTAGATTCAGAAATGTAGACAGCAGGATTAGAAACTAGTGATACATAATGATATCATGATACATAGATTATAGTTACTGTAAGTGCTGTAAAACACTCTGTATTTACATTAAGGAAATCATATTTAGTATGTGAAAGACGTATTGAAATATTAACTATAATGCTTATTTTAGACGGAGGACCAATACATCTTTATTCATGACTCATTGTTGGAGGCTGCAATTTGTGGTAACACTGAAGTACCTGCTCGTAATCTGCACACTCATATTCAAAAACTGATGCAACCAGAAGTTGGGGAAAATATTACAGGAATGGAACTTGAGTTCAAGGCAAGTAAATTAACTTCCATGGCTTATTGCATGTTACAGAGAGAGTCACGTATAATTACATTTTTAAGCATATTAAATGCTTCAAATTGAAGTTTTTATGCATTAGCTTTACTAATTTATAATAATCTTACAAATTATATTTCAAGAACTGTTGTTTTGATGTGTTGACACATTTCCTCTTAAGGTTTGTAGGTGCTCCTTTTATAGTTGGATATAATGTGTAATGATATCATAACATATAGACATAATTTATATGTGAATAATTTTTCTCAGTTAAAAAATTCAACTGGTTTTTGATGGTTCCCTTCCCCCAACTTAGTTGATTTACCTACCAACATATCTCATACTGCTGATTAATCAATCTGCCTATATTTTACATTTCTCACAACTTTTTTTTCTTGTCTTTATATTTTCTTCTTCTATGTTTATATTTTCCCACAATCCTCACATACAGTTTAATTAATCCCCAAATTTTTCCTCGCTGGAAAGCTCAAGATGAAAATTTAATGTCCTGAACTTTTTTCTTGGTTGGCTAATGGCAGAATACTAGTGAGGAAATGCATTTTTACTGCTCCTATGCAAAACAGATCTATGAAACAAGCTTTTATCTTTATCACATATGTGTAACCGATCTAAATAACTGCTGTTTATCTATATAAGTATATTCTGTCTCTCACACTCTCTTGTACATACCCTTCCTGTTTCTATCTCTTTTGTTAATTAGATATCTTTTTTTGTTCATTTTTGTTAGAGAAGAAAAACTGTTTGAATGCCCTGGATTGTGGTATTCATAACACAGAGTAGTTACCATTAAAATATAACCTCTTGGTTTTTCTATACAGAAACTCTCAAACATAAAGGCAGACTCAACAAGGTTCATTAGCGCAAACCTCCCCTGCAATAAGCACAAGAATCGACTGGTGCACATATTGCCATTTGAATCTACACGAGTCTGCCTGACTCCAGTGCGTGGCATTGAAGGTTCCGACTACATCAATGCCAGTTTTATAGATGGCTATAGATACCGTGCAGCTTATATAGCCACACAGGGACCTCTGTTGGACACTACAGAAGATTTCTGGAGGATGCTGTGGGAACATAATTCTACTATTGTTGTGATGCTTACCAAGCTGAAGGAGATGGGAAGGGTAAGTTGTTTTCATTTTTGCAATATATGTATCAGTTTCATGAATATTGTTTAACTTCTCTTAGTTTATGGCCCATGTAATTGCTTTCTTATGTATTCACATCACATTTATAAGTGTTATTGGTTTGAAGTTTTGTCATTCTTTGATGTACTGTCACCATTCAACTATAACTGAATGGAAAGCCAAACAAATATATATCAAAGATTTGACTACTGCTTTAGCCTCCTGTATTCCCTTGATATCTACAATAAAGCTGTAAAGAAATTATGGCAAGATTATTTCCGAGGCACATGCAGAAGAAGAAGTAATATTTATCTCATTTAACATGAAATACATAGAAAATAAATTTTTTCAAGAATAATTTGTAGAAGTAGAATATGTAGAAGAAACAACAGTGATTGCTTTCAATGATGCAAACTAAAAATGTCCAAAATTTATCTCACAATATTAGACTTACTTCACCACTGAGTATCAAGAATATCAAGATATCAATTGAATCGAGGTCTCATTCTTAGTGATAATAAATGTACTCATCTATTCTGTTTTCCATGTTTTTAAACATGTGCAATCTTTAAATAGCACATATATTTAATAATAGTATAAGGCATGTGCAATAAGAAAATTGAATCACCATGAATTAAATAAGGTTCAAACATTTGAAATTATTTAAATAAATAATTGTAAAGTTGTATGCAATTGCAGACAAACAGGAACAGAAATGATAACTAGAACAGCAGTGGAATGGGAAATTGAGTACACCATGAGCAAACAATTGAGAATGGAAACAGCAAAAAACAACTCTATCAGTTTCAAAGTTATTCCCCATAAATCAGAAATGGAAACTGAATGAGAACAAAAAGGAAAAGTTCTGACTATATTCCGAGGCTTTTAACTCACAAAAAATTGAAGATGAAAATCACAAAGAATGTTGATTAGTGTGTTGGCAACAATATTGAAAAATTGATTTTGTTGTATTTGTGTAACATTTTTTAAAAGTGACCAATAACATTTGTTTTCCTCTGAATGCAGCTTTGGTAACTTTGAAATTCAGTGTAGTTTACACATTTAAAAATTGATTTTGTTACAAGTTTTCATTCTTAAATTTAATGAAACTATAATGATAGCATAAATAAACTCAAATTGGAAAAAAAGATACACACAATAGCTATGATCAAGAACAGAAAATATGTAACTTTATCAACCTTCTCTAGGTGGTCCTGGCTCCAGAAAGATTCTCATTGATTGTACATGTTTATATTCAAACAAAAATTGTAACTTTTCCCCCCTAATTTAGTTACACTTCCCATTCCTGGACAATTTGCATTGAACTTAAAAAGGACATAACTATTAAACTGTAACAGATACAGACAAGAAATTAAATTGAGATAAACTATTTCAATATTCCTCCAAAAAGTGATACCTTTGACATTAGCAGTCCAAAAACAACTGAACTTTCACAATATGTTGCAATATTTCATGGTGATTTAATCATTCTTTAGCAGGATGATCTCTGAAGTAAACTATGTCTTCAAGCTTCCTATTATATCATTTCCAGTTTTGTTAGAGACTTATGTTCATATCTTATGGATTGATTGATTTAATTGTTATTACCATTATGTGATTATTTGTGAGAGTTTTTCTTCTCAAAACAGTATTCATGGCCACCAACAATGATCTAAAACAGAACATTTTATATTGCAGGAGAAGTGCCACCAATATTGGCCTAGTGATCGTTCAGTAAGATATCAGTGTTTTGTGGTGGATCCAATTGCAGAATACAATATGCCTCAGTACATTTTGCGAGAGTTTAAAGTGACAGATGCTCGTGATGGAAGTTCACGAACTGTGCGTCAGTTCCAATTCATTGATTGGCCTGAACAAGGAGTGCCGAAATCAGGCGATGGATTCATTGACTTTATTGGCCAGGTTCATAAGACAAAGGAACAGTTTGGGCAAGATGGTCCCATTACTGTGCATTGCAGGTATGTTAGTGATAATATTATACTATATGATATTATTTTGAAGTTACAAAGTCAATGACAGTGTAAATATAATTACATGCTTGAATTGAAATTAAGGATTATTGTTTAATGCATTATAAAGGCATTATGTTCTCATTATAGACAGAGGTCTCTTTTCATATTAATTGATTATTAACTTTACTAAAATGTAAATGGAACGTTTCATGTAGAAAACATATTCACTACTGTCATAATCCTTCCTAATGATTACATTTAGCTGAGAATTTCAGAGCTAGTTTCTGTCGGTTTTTCTTTAAATCTATAATTATTATGTTCTATTACCTTACATCGCCCACCTCTGTAGCATGCTGATAGCATGTCTGCTTCACATTCAAGAGGTTACTTTGATATATGTAAGAAACTGCTTCCTTGGCTTACCCTTATCTTAAAATAAGAATGTCTGATAACTCTAAGATCCATGAACTTGGCCTTATATGAGCATCATTTCACCCATTTCATTCAACATCCACTATGACTTATGTTGGAAATTTCTTAAACCCTCTAATGCTTATTTGATGGTTTATTTTTGCTGAAGTTTTAAGTAAATTGTAAATATACTCCAAAATCTTTCAGTAAGTAGACCAGTCAAAAGTCTGTTATGGGAGAATTTTTTGTTGCAAAGAGGAGTAAAGTTAAGTAAATCAATTTGGATCTTGGATGTACACAGCGCAAATGGCACAAGTGTAATTTAAAAAGTTCTCAGAATGAACTACAGTTTCCAGCAACATTTTTGATGCAGTTTCATTTCCAAAACCAGCTACTTTTCGTGACAAATTTGTACAATAACACAGAGATTGTTAAAAAATAGTAGTTGCCTGTTTGTTATGTACATACATGTGAATGTGGCATGGCAGGGGTGCTAATGAAGGAACTATAAGGTTTCACTCATCTCCCTGCTTTGTTCTTCAGTTTACCTACTTTCCAAGGTAACAGTGTTACACTGTTTGTAACAGTGACATATGATACTCAATAAATAATTTGTAACCTATTTTTTTCATACTAACTCCCTTACATCTTCTTCTGCACTTCTTTATTACAAATGTTGATTGGTGGAATTTCAAAATTTATTAATTGATTTTTGTATTTCCATATTAAGATGTTCTCCCATATTATTAGTTTTAATGCATCATCAAAATGTCTATTTGGAACCATTGTAAAAATTCCGACAACATATCGGTACCAAACATTGAAGATCCATGGGAAGCCCATTTTTATTTGTGTTTCAAATGAATTCAAATAAACTTTCCAAGAAAAGGTGAAAGTGGATTGCTAATAGACAACCCGATTTCTGCCTGTATTATTTCCTGTTAAAGCTGAAGAAGGTTTGTTCAGTGCATAGGAGTTTTAATGAGATGTATTCTTCTGCTTCTACTGTTTGCATTTTTATTGTAGTTAGCCATTTTTAACAGTGCCTGTAATTTTTCTGTTAGCATGCTTGGGAATAATGATGTGACATCAAATGAAACCAGTCTGTCCTTTTTATCTAACTTTATTCTTTAATTTTTTTTTGTGCTAAGTCTACTGAATTTTTTAAATTTGCACTTTCAAATTTCAGAAAGCTATTGAATTTGTTTAAAAACCATTTGGCCAAATTATATATAGGGCATTTATACTACACGATGTCTTGTTAAAGAAGCTGGAAATCTGTGGAATCAAAGGTCAAAATTTAAATATTTTCAAATCTTATTTAGAGAATCGGAAGCAACTTGTATCAGTACAGAGAAAATGTTCTCAAGTTACCAAGGTGGAAATAGGGGTTTCTCAGGGCTCGATACTAGGACATCTATGTTCTTAGTAATATTAAATGATATAGAGAAGTGTCATCCATGCCACACTGTTGTTTATGCTGATGATACATCATTCTTGTATGTAGATGGTGAGTTCAAATTGTTATCAGAGTCAGTAAATAAAACCTTAAAACAATCCCAACTTTGGTTCGAAAGCAATGGCTTCTTCATGAATGAAAGTAAATTCCAAAATATCCTATTTACTTTAAAAAATACAAATTGTCTAAATGACAAGTAAAATTGTAAAGCTGCTCCTTGGCAAGACTATCGATCAGATTTTATCACAGAATCCTAACACTGAATATGTGTATAATAAGATATTGTATGTGGTAATTTTATTAGCAAATTTAAAAAGAGCTAAAGAGCTGTATCAAAAGAATAAGTTTGCATGGCATATTTTTCATTCTTTCAGAGTATTTTAAGATATGGTTTAACCGCTTCACTGATGGCCATTTAAACCTTTCGGGGGCCGGAAACGGATACCCAATAAACAGAACAAGACATTTAAATTGTTAAATGCTGTAAAAATGCATCATAAATACAATTCCATAACTTCTGTATTTGTTAAGTTATTTAAATGAAACAAAACTGGTTTAAAACCCATTAAAGGCAGTATACATCTACAGTAACAAAAAAGTGGAGACTACAGTAATAAATCGTTCAAATTTCACTTCTTTGTTTCACTGTAGCAAAAGCCATTCTTTGTGCCGAACGCATCATTTTGTTTTGTGTGTATAAATATGAACGAATGTATGTATAGCTACGCAAGCGACTTCTCCGGTTCAAGTTTAGTTTATTTATGCTATACCAAGCGATAGTCATATGTTGTGTTACACTGGAAAGAAAACTTCCTGTCAGCATCTGTTATTACAGTATTTCTCAACCAAGGTTTCTGGTAGCCTTATGCAGCTGTTTTCACTCAGTATTTTAGTTATTTATACTCTCTCTGTGTTCAGAGTGATTTCTTATAGCTATCAAGAGCTAAATGAACGGCACATTTGAAATTGTTAAATTTCAATGTTAACTATGGTTTATCCCGGTAATATAGCAAATAAATTACCTTGCATATGATGTATACAGGCTTCTGATATGACTGTAGAAAATCTGGAATATTTGTTGTGCGGTTATGAAAATGTTTAGGATATAGGTAGCAGTGACGTGTACTGGTCTACAGATGGCATGTTAGCTACTCCATTGTTTGGGGGAAATGGCGGGTCAAATATGGGTGATGTGGATCAGCTATTACTAGCTATCCCTCTTTACGAAAAACAGTTAAATGGTAAAAAAAGTATTTTTATACCACTGGATGTAACCATGCACAATTGTTTAGTAATTTTCAGAGCTGTAAATTCATGCAAGACATTCACCTACCTGTACTTGCACGTATAAATAGCTCGTAACCTAACTGAATATTATAATACTCAGAGGCCTCTTTATACTGGGGGTAAGAAATTCACCACGACATCACCCCTCATACTTGAGAGAAAACACTTTTGTAAAAGCATACCACCTACAACCAAAAAAGTCGCAACCATTTCGAAAATGTCTAGTGCGTTGCGAAAAAGAAGTTCGCAAGGAAGCCATTATTATTTGATGTGAATTTGCAGATGTGCCCTTGGGTGTTTATCGAGGTTTGGATGTGTACAATTCATAAAGAAACCTCTAAGGGTACGTTTACATCCCTTGTAGAACTAATTTAAATGTATTGTAAAATAGGAAGATTAAAATAATTGGCATTAAATGAGCATTAAATGCATGTATGCGCAGGACGTCTATACACATCCATATCGGTTTGGGGCATCTTAACTTGGACGTCATATGACGTCCATATCGATGAAAGGGTTAATACTATGGGGTAGCAGTCCAAAGATAGTGGAGGTACTAAATAAATATTATATATATATATATGTATATAAGGTTATTCAAATATTAACAGATTAAAAGAAATTGGACTTGTAAGCCACAGTTTATTGCAGCATAAATTCCTACAGTAGTTAATTTATATATTTATGATGTTCTGGTATATATTAGAGAAAACACAAAATTTAAACATAAGAAATGAAATACATATGTAGAGTATATGCAACATGAAAAAATTGGATATGTCCTTCCATAGGTTTCAGAAGACCTCTTGGTGTTATAAAAGTGGCATAAAACTCTTTAATACACTCCCTGTAGGAACACATATATTAAATATTCAAATGTTTAAGAAGAGACTATACAAATGGTTAACCGTGAAAAGTAAACAAGACATATAAAACATGTATTTTGATTAATATAATTTTGAGTACTCAATGTTCCATATATTGCTAGTATTTACCTAGAACACATTTCATTACTACCTTCATAACATCCTCAGCTAATGTTGAATATTGAATTTTGATTTGGTGAACTCCATCTCTGTTGGTATCTTGATGAACTTGAAGTTCAGGTTCTCTTCAAAGGTAGTGTCAAAATTGAACAGTTTTCCTTCATATTTCTTTATGGATATATTTTCCCGCATGGTTAATGCAGTTTGACCCTGAGCACTTTTTAATAAGTGGATTTCTGCTCTATATCATGATTATCATTCCAAAAATGGTATGTTATCAGCATTTTGTCTATTTCTTTGTTCTTGATGTTCCTTAAATGCTCTTTAAGCCTAATGTTCAAATTCCTTTTGGTTTTTCCAATGTAAAAATTGTCACAGACTTTGCAGTTTATCTGATACATACCTGATTTTTTGTCTGCGGGTTTCTCCTTTGTATTATGTGATTTCAAAAAGTGTTGTACACTGAATTTGTTCTGTTGTGCCAAAGTAATGTTGTGTTCTTTGAAGACTTTGTGGAAAAGCTAGGTAGCTCTGGGATGAACAGTTTTTGAAACTGTTGCAGTCTCATCATCAGCTGATTAGCGACTCATCACACACGTTCCTGATTTTGTGAAAAGACGTGAGTGAAGTTACAAGTTTTAAAAGGTATGACTCAATTTTAGTCTTTATACATGAAATTAGCTTCACTGTTAACAACGCTTTTATTTATAACTATTCAAATGAACTTGTAAATCCCACCGGTCAATAATTTGATAAAGAAGTTCACGGTTCCACCACCAGAGAGAAGATAGCAGACAACAACAAACGGTAGTCGGTCTTCGATGTTTTATATGGAAGCAGTAGCTTCCAAAACAATCCCTCAAAAAATAAAAATAGAAGTGACAGAATTAAAAATGGACTGCAAATAAGTCTTTTCAATTAATTCACATTAGCAAATTCCTTCAAACAGGCATAAATAAATACTTATTTACAATAGCTTGAGGAATGAAGCATTTAGAATAATTGGGATGATATTTATATTTCAGTGCTGGAGTTGGTAGAACAGGAGTGTTTATCACACTCAGTATAGTTCTGGAGCGTATGCAGTATGAAGGAGTTGTGGATGTATTCCAGACTGTTAGGATCTTGCGCACACAGCGCCCAGCAATGGTTCAGACTGAGGTAAGCACCTACTTGTCACAACATAATGCTTTCTTTTCCACTCTATCCCTTTATATGAAAATTGTGCTTGGAGGACAGTTACCCAGGGTAAAGGATGTTTTACTTTTACTTATCTGCAAACTGTTTTGATTAAGTCCATTGAATTCTAAAGAAAATTAAAAAAGAAAAAGGACATATGCATGTTTAAGGCATATATGGGGCAAGACAAAGCATTTCAGGGTATTTCTGGCAATCCAATTAATCTTTTCTCTAGAAAAATATCCTACTTTGTTTTATTTTTTTCAGACATATCTCTAATTATTAAATTATTCTGAAACAAACGTAGACTTTTACAGCTGGCATCTTGTTCAGTAGATGATTCCGGGGCCGTGGTCCACTGGGTTTCTCCACCTCTCTCCTAGACATTTCACTTACAACTGCGACAAGCATCATCGGTGGCATAGAAAAGTCCTCCTTGTACTCTTCGTAGCTACTGAAACATCTGGGTGAGAGATGAAGAAACCCAGTGGACCACAGCCTTACAGCCCGGCATCTTCTACTGAACAAATTATTCTGAGTTTGTCATACCAAAATGATATGTATATATCTTCAATGTTACACATAGAAGATTGAGCTCACTTTCCTTTAGTTTTTGTAAAATTTTGTATAATTGAGAAAAATGCAAAAATTTGTACATTTTAATGAATTTTTATAAACTTATTCTGAGAATATATTCATGCTTGCTTCATGATTTGTGGATCTTTTAAGCAGTGTTTTGTAATTTTCAATATTGTATATTTTGTGGATCATATGTTAAACACAATCATTTTCCAAATTATCCTAAATTAATGGTGAAACTTAAGAAATATATAAATGTGGTGGATATAAATACTGCATTTATACTAATATTAGGTTATTCCTTTATAGTTTTATTTTAAACAAATAGTGTATTGTATTTATTTCATCCTTTGAAACATAATACATATGCTATAGGACACGTCAGTTCAAGATACAAAGATAAATATAAAAAGTTACATAAGACTAACAACTGTAACAGATACAGGAGCCAACAAAAGTCTAGAGTAGAAAAAAGCAAATAAATATAAACTATATAAAGGTCATAGAGAAATGCTTTATAAAAGTAATTGTTCACAAATGTGGAGTTTACCACAGTGTAATCTAGTAGTGGGCAGTAGAGTGACCAAGTGTAATCTATTTGGACAGTTAAAGCTGTATACAAATGTGAAACTCAAGCAAGCTGCAAAGTCAAAATGGGTCATAAATAATGCAGCTTGATCTAAATGTTTCAACCTAATTCAAATCCTGTTAGTAAGTCATTAAATAACGTTTCATAGCTTTTCTCCAGTTACATAAAATAACAAATGAAATGTCCTTGTATTTTGAATACATCCAAATTCATTTAATTTTGATACAATAAAAAAAAAGGTTAAAATGTCATGGACAATGCGCAGCTTTCTGAATGAATTTACATAGCTACATCAGACTCCAGTTATGCAATGAAGTTTTAGTAAATCAATAGCGAGTGGAATTTGGTTTGCATATTTGTATGCTGCTCAGTTGTCCATATTGCAGTATCAGAAGGGTCAGTTCTTAGAGAGGAAACCTTTTCAAAGTACACTACAATGATCCATCCAATTTTGAGCACTTAACAATACAGCAATATGCCAGCCATGTAGTGGTGCCTCTCACGCAGTGGGACATAGAATAAATCATCCTGGACTGGTCAAACTATCTGGCTGAGTTTAATATTATAGAATTTTCCTCCAATTTACACAATACAAATTAACTCCAAAGAGGCTGAGGAATTGCTTCAGTACTTCAAAAATATCTGATACATCTGAATCATATGATGTTAATTGTATGAGTTCCTTTAGACCTAAATTAGGTATTTAACAGAGGAAAAAGCTTAAAATGGGAGAATTAATTACACAGGCATACAAACGGCATAAGGTTAACTAGGTTTCTAGACCTAATTTTGATATGTTGAATTCAAATCTGTGTCCAGTTTTGTCATATCAATATCATTTGTTTGCCATGTAAAAAGGAAATAGTAACTTGAGTGTATTTCTAGTTTTTAAAACAGTTTGATATGCGAAAGGATGCAAACTAAGAAACAATCTAAATTCTACAAATACCACAGTTTACATTAAGTGGGAAATTTCAAACATAGCTTATTACTTTATTTTCTCCTTCACTTTATTGAAAATGAATGCTGAGTTGACTTGCAATTGTGGTCCTGATGAGGGGCTGTTTCTAATTAAACAACCTCAGGGAGATATCCCATCTACCCTGATACCTTGTGTCCATCTTGTTTGTCTTGTTAGAATCTCTCTCCCTGTTCTTCATTTAGTGCACCAAGTTTTCAAGGAAGAATTCAAGATGCAAATGCAGAAAATGCAATTTTAAGCTCATATTGCATCCAAGTGCTTTTACCGTGGTTTTAACAAGATGCTTATATTGGTCATCTTTAACTGTACCAAAAAACTTGTGTATAACTATTTATTGAGTCCCGAGTTTGAAGCTCTATGTCTGTCATGATATTTATAAAACTAATGTCATTGAAGAGTTTGCAAATCAGTGGGCTGTCCAAAAATGACTTATTTCACTTTTGATTTAGAAAACAATGGAAATTTCTGAATAACATATTGCAAACAAGGACCAAGTTTCTCCAAAACTTGAAAAATTACTTCATTATTCCTAATCTGATATGTAAGGGTTAGAAAAAATTGACTGTGAGTTAGTGGGCACTTTAATACACTTTTTGTCCCTGGCACTAAATTGTTTCTTTTTGACCAATTAATTTCACCTCAGTGTCTTTCTCGCTATAGAGTCCCGTACAAACAGATAGCATGGGAATTTTGTGTACTCTGTTTGTGGGCCCATATAAAACATTACACACTTTTAAGATTACAACACACTAACAATTGTGCTTATTATGCTTAATTTTTTCTAGAATAGTATACAAATGTTGGTATGTTTCTTTAAGGGAAATAAAGTGACTTGTTGAAACTGAAACAATCATATGGCCATTGTGCAGCAGAACACTTTCCAGACGTCTCTTGCTTGAGTTAATATGTAGATACCAATTTTTGCTTAGTAAGCTGTTCTAAGACAACCTATCAAGTTAGGAATATCCCAACAATACACTAGTTCCCCTTCCTTTACAAAATATTTCCTGAACTTTTCTTTTCTGTGTCTGTACCAGTAAATGGTTGTTCCAGGTTGTTAAAGGTTTTCCTTCAGCCTTAAACCTAAGAGATAATTCTTTTCTTTGGCAAGATCCAAATCACATACCTATTCACTTAATCTTAACTGACCTTATGGGTTTTAATTAAGATCTTCTAAGTCTTGAGACCAATTTAAATTGTTTGTACTACTCTCTGGTAATACAGTCAAAGCATGCATAACAAGTTTGTAATCAGATAATTGTAAGATTGAATATCTCAGACAATTGAGGAGCGTTTTTTTCAAAACTCAATAGATGCACAAAATGCTTTTATGAGAAATATGTTTTTTTTTTTTTTCTATTTATTGGCAATATTAATTGGTTAGCACAGCAACTATATTCATCATTCAATTCTCCTTCCTGAAACTGTCTCATAGAATGTGAAAAGAAATAAATACCGTAATTTAACTAGTGCAAATTTGAGGACTGAAAATGCAGAGTTTTTTCAAAAACTCTGCAGGACGCTGATTAACTTTTCTGCGTGAACGAGAAATTAACAATTGAAGTTTTGTTATTTTTGTCATTTATTGTTTTTGTTACTTTTTATTCATATATTTATTATTTTTTATTTATTTTAGCCTTTTCATAATACATAATGTATTATACAACCAACATGTTAATGTTTATAAGGATTATTTGATTAGGTATAAACTTAGAAACTAGGTACTGCTATATTCCCAATAACAACATAATATTTTATTTACATAACAAGCATATTGCATACAGAGAAATTTCAAACATGTGAATAAGTAAGCTTTAACCTTTATTGGTATCTTCTAGTACTCCTTCATAAAATTCTTTTGCAGTCTCTGGAATTTCAAAAGATTTAGCCAGATTTTGAACATCCTTTTTCATTTCTTTGCTCACTCTATTAATTTTGGGAACATTTTGAGATCGAAGCAGGAATTTGCTGCAGGACTTGATGTGCGGTTTCATCAGATCCACCTCTACAGGCAAAGCAGAATATGTATTTTGAACTTCTACACATACCTTATGGTCTTCCTTTGATTGCTTGCAATATGTTATGATTCGCTGGGTAATCATTTTGAAAGGAAGCTTTGACTTCAGTGTTTGTTTTGCACTGTCTTTCAAAGTCCTTAATTTTACAGTTTTTGAACAACACTTTCGCGGAGCCGTGATTTTGTAATATCTGATGGTACTTATCAGGGCTCAAGATATTCTCTTTCTTTCTTAACTCTGCCAAAAACTCTAACAGGAGGCATATAACTGTGCCCATGTATTGGGTAGATATGTGAAATTCAGGAAAATGTTTTACTCTTCACCAGGAAAGCAATAAGCATGAACATCATCTCACTATTTTTGTTCTTGTTCTAACTAGAGAACTAGAGAAAGAATCCGAAAATAAACGAATGGTGGAAGGAGTGTTGCTGGACATCCTTTCTTCCAGTTCCAACAAGAAGTGCTGCAAAGCTAAGGCAACCTAGTTACAGCCTTTAGCAGATTCAGTTTCCGACCATGTATAACAAGGAAATGTGCTTGTTCTGGATTTTAGATGGCATCATTATGCATAAATTATACAGCCATATCTGCCTTGCATAGAATCACTAACAGAAAGTTTAGGCCATGGTTGATTCTGCTGCATGTCAAGGTAAATAGTGATTGCCTCGGCGTTTTCCTCTTTCAAAGCTGATAAAGTACATGGTTCTTAGGTCGTTTTTCTTTTCCACATCTGCGTCTGTCTTAATCTTCATAAGTCCCATTTTGCAGTTGGGGCCTGTGTCTGTGTGTAGTGTATGGAATGAAAAATTGAAGAAGTTGTAAAATATGTATTTATATTTTGACAATGAGCAGACTGGTAGATTTCTTAATCTTTTTTCTTTGTGAAAGTTGTTCCTCAATTTTCTGATATTAGATACGGAGGAAAATATCCTTTCCTTGATTTTGCTCTTCCATAGTGGCTTTCTCTACATCTGTACTTCTTTATGTCTTGCTTTATAGCAGCAGAAATGCTCTTCTGTAATATTCCTGTTTTGTCACTTCCTCTGGTTTCCTTTGGTGCATTCCCAGATAAATGAAACTTTCTAGCCAGGAGAGATAATATCTTTTGGCACCCTTGTGATTCCTTGGAAGTTTGCAGCATATATTGACAATACTCAGCCATCATTAGTTCTCACATTGTATTTAATGCTAACAGTCTACTTCGTATTTGGAGCTTCTTTCTTCACCACTCTGTGATTAGGAGATGTAATACTCATATATTTCATAAGGAATTTATCTTGATCTATTTTATTGAGCACGGAAAGATGTTGATGAAATCCACTTATATCATTATAAGTCAAATGAGCTACATCACAGTGCTTACGCCCTTTACCTTTAGGATTTCATGGAGTGCACTCGAGACCATGTGAACATGAATTGCTGGAGTATGAGCTTTCCTTGACTTATATTTTGATTTCCTTTCCTTTCCTTTTTTTTTTTTTTTTTTTTTTTTTTGCAATTTTGACCTACCGCGCATTCTATGACTTGTACAGTTTCACAATCTGAGCTCCTCTCCATTGTGCATAGTATAGTGCAGTGTCTCAACTAAGAATAAAAATGCCATGTAAGTACAACAAAGCTTTCAGAAATGAATGTGAAATACAAGCGCACAACCTGAGTTCGCAGTTATTGCCAACGATGCAGCAGTGTACATAGCTTGCAGAAATAACTGAGAATTCCAAGAGTCACAACAGTGAGATGGCAGTCAATGTCAGCATGCATTTTATAGAATTGAGGTTGCTACACGCTGGACCATAAAATCATAAAATTGTATCTATCGAGTTTTGAAAAAAACTGCTAATATTCCCTACCTTCTAGACAGGACATGAATCAAATTTTATAAAATCCGATTTCACAGAACGATGCAGAAGATGAAAATTATGCTGATACTATATATAGCTCAATTTCGTAAAATTTTGCATCTATCAAGTTTTGAAAAAAACACTCCTCAGTTCTTTTAGAATAAAACTTGGCCTTGTCTTTTTATTCATTTATTGGAATATTACGCCTGAAAGTAATCTATAATAATGGAAATATTTTCCCCTTAGTTACTACTAAAGTGCTGCAGAAAATATTACAAATTGAACAAACTAGGAGAGATAAGCATAATTTTTAACTCTTCAGAAACAAATAAAATAAATTTTTGAAATAAAGAATTTGAAGTATTTTAAAAAAAAGAATAGCATCCTTTACTTTAATTGGGAAATTAAAGAGACTGATGTTAATTAATAATACAATCAGTTTTAATTACATGAAACATTCAAGAAATAAACTTTACATTAATTTTGTTAAAAATAAGGTAGTTGTTTTTAATGTTTAGTATATTTGTTGTGCTCCATATATTCTGTTCCTTCATACAATTATTTATAAAGCTTTTCCCATGCCATTGGACTATTAGATGTTAAAAAGTTTTGCTGGAAAAGTATTCCGTATTTCAGTTTTTTTATAGTTGTCATTCCTTTGGTAACTTCTTTCTGCCACATCAGTAACATTACTTTATGTATATTACAATTGAGATATCTCAGGTGGTTGGTATCTCAATTGATGAATAGATGTTCTCAGAAATATTTTTCCTTCTGCTCACTTCTATTCTGTGATCACTATGATTAAAATAAAATATAGACACAATTGAGCATATTGCTTTGTCTCTCTTATTTGTATCTTTATATCCATGTACACATATAAACAGAAAATTATTTTGTGTTATTTCAGGACCAATACCAGTTCTGCTATAGAGCCGCACTTGAATACCTGGGCTCATTTGATCACTATGCGAACTGACGCTAGTGCCATCACAGCTTTGTGCCCGCCGCTCACTGCCCATGGAATAGAGCAGCACATTGTTTCAAGCATGCATGCGAGTGCGTAGAGAAGTGATTTTTCGTGTAGTTGTGTTGTGTCATGTTGGAAGTGTCATAGGCTACCCGAATGTTTGTGCATTACAGTAGCATTTGAACAGAGGGATTTATAACAGACAATATTTTACGTGACAGTGATGTGAAGAACAGCTGAAGAAAGAAAGAAGATATGCTGTAGTTTTTATGAACCCTTTTTGCCCACCTCCAAGCCCTTCTAAAGTATTGACAATAACTTGCTGCCAAGTATTCATATTTTAAATGAAATGGATGTTGATTTACCACTTCAATATGAGTCGGGCATTTAAACTTCTTTTTCCCCCCCCTGTTTTTGTAATTAATGCCTCAAGAAGATATGTGGTGCCATCCGTGATGATGATGATGATGAGGTAAATGCTACTGAGAAAAAACTTGCTCCTCACTCTCACCGTTGTTGCCGTAATTGGCATATTTTTCCAAGGTGCCTACTTAACGTTGGTTACTACCACATGAGATAAGCAGAAGAACATGTTGGAAAACGCACAGCAAACGTCATTGCCGTACATACAATCAGTGTGGAGTTTTGAGTATTATATTTGGTTCATCACCTCATATCACCATTCTTCACATAGTTTACTTTGTATGTGGTTGGGTTTTATTTTTATGGATAGCTGATTTTAACTGTTTTGTTAATGTAATGGACTTATTTATGGTGCTTATTTGAGCTGAAATATGAGAGAAAACAGCTCCACAAACATTTTCTTTTTTCTTTTTTAAAATTAAGCCATGCATTCAGACTGATTTTTTCCCTATTTTTAAAGAAGTTTTACTCATTTTTAACGTGAAACATTTTATTTTTTACATTTTTTATACTTAGTGTATGAGATTTGTAGAAGTTTATTTATGTCTTGTTAACATATCGGACCCAAGATATCCACACTCCCAAGAATTGATGTACTTGTGACTTATCTTTATGTGGCCACTCTTACTGTAGTAAAATGCTGTATGGTTTTCTGTTCAGGGTTTTATTTCTTACCTATAACTCAAACCAGGAATGAATGAAGGGAATAAAATGAGTAATCGTGCAAAAATTTATTATGCGTGTACTTGAACATAGTACAAACATGAATTTGTAAAGTAGTAAAACTAAGAGAATATTAGCTAGGAAAGCGTGCTAATTTTCCAGCTTAGAGGTATTTATTTGCTTGCAGTGTTTTGTTCACTTGTCATTCATTGAAGTATTTATTTTTACCATGAGACTAGCTGTTTAGTAGAGACACTCACAATCCTGCTAAGAAGTCAAGTTTTGGCAAAGCATTATAAAACCTGTGGCTGCAATTCTGCAGCTATGTGGTTACTAACATATGTACATTATGTGTAACAAATGTGATACATAATGGAGTTTTGAAAATACTAAAATAAAATAATAATGAGTTAAGTTTAGACATTTTAGTTTCCACTTACTTTGATTTAAAGCTGGGGCATGTTTCAAGGTTTAAATTTAAGTAAATGGGAGAATATTGTCTAAACTCAACTTAATAACATTCTATCTTAGTATAACTGTCGTACTGCAGAGTCTAGCTATGTGACTGCTAGACAAAATAGTGAGTGTATTTGCGAGTACTGCTTCACAATGGGGAGTAATTTCATTAATGCATTTTAAGAAAACAATTAGTTTTCCAAGAACAGAAGCAAAAGATCAAAATTATGGGAAAAATATGAAGAAAACAAATTTTTAACAAAATAAAGAAAGAGTACTGTGAAAAGAAAACCTGATAAGTTACAATATTTAACCTCATATTCTGAATTTTTTACTAAAGTTGGAGAAATTGTTACTGTTATAATTCTATGCTTATGAAAGAACATGCACCTAAAAAATTAATATCACTGAAAGAAGGCAAAATGATACAAGTGTGAAAAATAAGTCTTGGAAAAAGAAACTTCCCTTCTTATAAATAGGAAGAAACTGCAAACCTTCATTCAGCTGAACTGTTGAAACATGTGGGTGTAGACTCAGAGTGAAGAAATCCTGGTAGAGCATTTCTCCCATAACCTAGCAACATTCTGCTGTTTCCCCCAATTTTATCCTTTGTTCCCTTTTATATTAAGATAATTACATCCAACCTTGACATTGAAGTGTTTTTTTATATGTGATTAAACTTTCCTGTTTTGTGTGCTGATTTTTTGTGTGGTGGTATGGAAAATCCATACAAGTATTTTAATACAATGAACCTTGGGCCAGAAATTTGTTATGGGATAAATAAAAATTACATAGTTCAAGCTCCTTGAGTTTGCACTTATTGTATGATAAATTGACCTACTTTGGCTATTTGTTTACTTTCCAAGTTACTTCTTACCCCATGTAGTAAACTCTTAAAGACCTCTCCTACATTTTTGTTCACATGCTCCTCATTGTCAACCGGGTTGTAGGATATAAGAAGTATATATTACCATTCTTAAAAAATTCATCATTTTATGTAGCTGGACCTCAGCAGTATGCATCTTGTGTACAGAGCTGCTAGATGATAGCAGGAACTCAAAGAATTTATACACAGTGCTTCACAAATAGATGAACGCCAAACCTAAGGACCTTTTTGTGATGATCAGCCACTGAAAGAGAGATTAGTACATTCAATGTAAATAATCATACACATGGTAGAACACCATAGATCCATATACCAGAGTTAGAAAAGGAAGTGTTGAGGTAGTTTAATAATAGCATTTTAGCTATCTCTTGAGGGCTTCATATTAGTAAGAGCACTGTTAGATACACTGTACATACAGCAACAATTGAAAATTTCATACTATCCCAGCATTGTGTTGTGGACAAAAAAGGTCAGGTATTAGGATTAGAATTACTATGAAGGGGATTTGGTACCGAAACCTGTGGTTTATTGTACCTAAGCCCCAAGTGGGACATCCCTGGGAGGAAAGATGAGGCGAGAGGAGACAGAAGGCAGTCGAGCCAAGGAGCCATGACAGCGCCAAGTCACCCGCCGATACTTCTACCCTGAAAGAGACCACCAGATGAGACACAATATGAAATGATAATGGATAGGAAATTTGAGGGATGTAATTGAGCTACCCAGCATTTGTCTGGTAACCCAGAATAAAACCTGAAAGAAAACCTGAAAGAAATGGGTCAGGTAGTCGGCCACGGGAATCAAATGTGGGCCACAAACGAAACCGCCTCAGCCATCCTGCTCGGCTAGGTCAGGTATACTCCTAAGGGTATTTTCAACAGTAGAAATAGTCATATATGATAACATTAAACCTTGTGCAACACATGTTTATACATTTCAACACAAATTTCCAGATAAATAGGTGAGTACGATGACTTTGATACTTTATCAAAGAACACAGAACTGTTCAACGAGGTCAATGGCCAAAATTTCCAATTATTGCTGTATGTATAAAAGCTTGCAATAGCTTTGCGTTTTCTTACACTTAACATAATAAAAACAGTGTTACTTAGGCAAATGAGTCAACCTTGTATATACTTTTCTCCACTTACAAGTTTTTTTTAATGAAGACTAGTTTCTGGAAACTTTTTCCCTATCGTCAGTTCTGTGGTTGACTGATGATGCATCGGGTGTCTGCATCTGGCTTGGTGTCGTGCTGCCATTTAATGTTCTGGTAAGTTTGATGACGTCAACAATGATGTAACAATGGCACTCCACTTTCTGAAATACTTCTTTTTATTCTATATAATAATAAAAACAATTTGAGATGAACAGTTTACTTACTATATGTTTCATACTTTATAACAATGCATTTCAGTCTCAGGCATCAGTATTGAAATACACATCTGGTTATTCCCTACCACCACTTGAAAAAATATGCACTCATTTGGTGGACACAATCTAAAGTTTTTAACAATTCCTATGAGAATTGCATATAAACTTACCCTAGCTTTACTTGAAGTTCAACAGCGCTTGCAATAGTGAGTTGCTTATAACTTTGATCATATTGGAGACTTGCAATAAATAAATAAAAATGTAAATAAACCGACCACAAATAATTTTATATTAAATAAAATAAAGTTAAATAATCAACACTTCCTTCTTCAAACTACATTAATTCTATATCTCCAGGATTGAGATCTCTGTTCTTAATAGTGCATTCTTCTCTGAGGTATGTATATAGGCTGAAACTGCAATATATAAAAGTGGGCAGTGAGATTGCATGTGCTCAAGTTTGTGAACTAGTAAGTGTTACAAGCATTTTTTGTTTTTTATAAAACAAAATTTTGTGGTTCATCACTAGTACAAGAATTTAGCTTCTCTATTCACAATATTGGTAACAGAACTTCGACCCATTCCATAACTATCATTTTCCTTATATTTATGATCATATGGTCCTAAAACAATTAGGTTCCATTAAAACATATGGTAAAAAAACAACTGATTTGATCATCCCTTGAAGTATGGTTTCCTGTATTATTTATTCTGGAATTTCAGTCACAATAAACTCTATTCTTAAATGATCATTTTCAAACTTGAGTAATTGAAGCACTTCTCATATTTTCATAGCTATAGGTACTTTGTAAGCAGCCTATTCCGGCCACCTTAAAGTGTTAATTCACTGGGTTAATCACAACAAAGGTATACCTTGAAAGGTTGTTGAGTCAATTATAACACTAATTTACTTGCAATTCCTTTCTTGGAAGTGTTGAAAACAGTGTTGTTATGATAAATTGAAAGATTTTTTCAGCAAGTTCCTTGAACTGCCACCAGAGGAGACCGGTGACAAAATATTGTCAACTACACCAATGAGAATCAGTCGATGGCCGGCTGAGGATAGAGGCAAAGTCTCTGAAACATGTTCCGGAAAAATTTAAAAGTAAGTGTTGTTTAGTGTCATTAATCGACTCCCTTTAAATTTAACTAATTTACTTACTTAAAGTTTTATTTTGGAATATGTTTCAGAAGCAATTGTCTCATCTGACTCAATCTTTTGAGTTGCAACATTTTTACTTCCTTTCTTTTTTCTTTTTTTGTTCTTCCATTATACTCACATAGCTTCTGTATGGATCTTAATGCAGCACTGAAAGTATGTTGTGAGTCTAAATCCTGGTTACTGCATATAGATCCTAAATCACATCAATGAGTTCCTTGAGCTGTGAGATCTTACCATACCTTCAGGCCATAGTTACAGATAAGCAAGCTTTTAAATAAATAATTAGTCAGTTGGAGAATTTAATGTCATGCTGGCATGTTGGCCATAGTAACTCAATGGGTAAGAGCAACCAGACCATTTCGAAATCTTAGCCTGCAGATGTCTAGTGTGGAAGTGCAGTTAATTTCCATCAAATAATTACATTTTTAAATTTTGTTGTTTTATTAATATACAAAAATATTTTGTAATATAGCAATTATTGTTATAACTCAGTCTTATTAATGCCTGTAGAAGTTCAATTCCTATGTCAGGAATACTGGTTGTGCATGAACTGTGTCTGATGACACAGTTTCTGTAGAAGGAATGAAGATGTCAACTTTTCCAAACACAAATTATTTATTTCTTAACATAGTCCCCTTTTAGGAATATACATATCTCCCAATGCTTTTGGATCCAAATGACCTAGTTAACGATGGGCCTTAAATCCCATACATCACTCACTCACTCATTCCCAATGATTCTGCCAATTTTACCCTTCCAAAAAAATAGGAATGATCAAGCTCTGCAAACTACAGCTTTGTCTAGACAATGGTCTCCCTATTTGATCTAAATTTGTTCTTGTGAGTTATTTATTCTTGTTTGGGAACAAAAATAAATAAAAAACCAGACTCAGACCAGATTCACAGCAATTCATAATGCAGTTCGTGCAGTTTGGTGGCAACAACAGTGGAGGAATGTTTTGCTACATTGTTGTGGTGGAAAAACACTGTCTTCGTTGCTAAATAAGGCCATATCTCCTTTACTTTTTGTTGAATTGGACCAGTTAATTGTAGGTTGCAAAGAACTCAAGAGTTAAGACACCCTTTGCATACAAGAACATTGTTGCCATCACTTTCCAGGCAATTTTACCTTCTTTAACTTCTGTGGAGTAAATTCACTGTTTTGTTGTTGGCTTCTGGAGTATGGAAGCCAACCAAAAAAAAAAAAAATTCCTAAGACAACTAACCATCGCCACCAGCACCATGCACAGCAAACAAACGTGATTTCCATGCATATTCTTTTGCAGCGTGTAGACAATTTTATAGCACATTTAAAGCATTGTGCTTTAAAGAAAGTTAACCCTCCGAAAAAATTGGATTTTCAAAATTCACATAAGTAAGAATTGCATTCTTCTTGGAGCAGCTAGGACACATTTGATGTTTGATTTTGTAATATAGTGTGATCCATATAAACCTGAACCATTTCAATAGGCCATAACTTTTGAACCAATAATAGGACACACATGCAACTTTGGGAGAATATAACACACAATTGGGAGATTACATTACACTATTTACATCTCAGAGAATATGTTGGAAGTGTCGTCCACCAGCATCTATACATGTTTGCACTCGTCTCACCATATTCTCTAAAGTTTTACGGAGAGTATCCTCATCAATGTTACTTATTTCGGTTCGAATGGATTCCTTGTGAACATGAATTGTCCGTGGCCTATCTCAATTTTTTAGATAGCCCATAAGAAAAAATCTGATGAGGTTAGGTCAGGGAATCTGGGAGCCACAGATCTTTTGAGATTATTTGATTATCAAAGAAACCGGTTACAAGTTCCATGGTGTCATTAGACGTATGGCATGTTGCTCCATCTTGCTGGAAATAACCTTTTCTCAATTTGATATCATCCAGATGCTCCACAAATGTCTTGAAGATACCCATATAAATGATCCTGGAAGCTGACACCACGCACCATACTCCAACCTTTTCATCATGCAGTGGGGCTTCATGGATCACTTGGGGGTTTACAGCCGCTAATATCTGGTGTTTTGTGTTTCTGACAGATGAAACCATGCCTCATCTGTAAACCACATTATGGAGAGAATGTCTGGACGTGGAATAAGAGTACCCTGAAACCATCAACAGTAACATGTATAGATGGTGTTGGAGGACACTTCCAACATTTTCTCTGCGATGTAAATAGTATAATGTAATCTCCCAATTGTCTGTTATATTCTCCCAAAGTTGCACGTGTATCCTATTATTGGTTCAAAAGTTATGGCCTATTGAAATGGTTCAGGTTTATATGGATCGCACTATATAAGAAAATGTGAAACAAATGATTGATGGCAGATAACACTGTCATGTAAAATATAACTTTTGCTTGCTGATTTGTGATGTGAAAGGTGATGTTAACTAATTTTGGTGTGTTAAATTGAATGAGGCTGTCATTTTGCTCTATTACATAAGGAAGACCAGGGAGCCAGGCAACCCATGGGCCAAGGAGACAATGAACGGCTAGACTACAATTGCTACTTAGAGTAAGGTGGTCAATAGAAATATGGTGAAATATTGTATGTCATGTAAAATGGAAATAAAGGTATATTCATTCATTCTAGCACAAAGGTGAAGTTACTTTTTCCTTGGCTGCATTGTCGTGCCAACATAGTATGCTAACACCACAATGTTCTACTTACCCTGATATCTCCTCTCCATCGCCTTGATTTCTTGATGAAAGCATTCACCTTATTCATCTCTGAGGTATCCAAAATATCAGAAAAATAGTTTAGATGAGAGTACAAGAAGTTAAGCTTTAAACTCATATTTCACCCAGAAGCTCATAGCTTTTGTAGCATATTTCTCATACTTTTTTCATATTGCATGTCTTTTATATTTCCAATAAGCTTATTGATTACCTCTTTTAAAGCACACTATGGTTATAATTGTCTAACATTCATGATGTCCAAAAATGCACATTTTCCATTAACTATTCTTATCTATTAGCTATATATCGCTATGTATAGCGATATATAGCATATTAGTTATTCTTATGTACCCTCTTTTATCCTAGCTTCAGACATCACAGAAAATTTACTGCTGTATTTGTTGTTCGTTGTCTAAGCCAAGACACGTCAGCAGATGTTTGGAGTTCATAACCATACAGCTGTCACAGACAGAGCAATCACCTGTTGGGAGCTCTCCAATCCTTTAGTTTCCTATATACTGTAATGGACTGATTTCCAAAATAAAACCATATGTAACAACAACCTAATTTTGTATGCAAAAGAGGCAATAACACAATTTTTTGGGATCAACCAGGCTGGCATCAATGATTTTTTACCCCTCCTGGTGTTAAATTCTTTCTCTCTCTTAGGCCATTGTCTTCCTGTCCAGTGTTTAACCCTGTTTCAACTGTTCTATTCATACTAGATGGATGGGTATTTCATATGGTCTCCTCCCTGTTGCCTTAAGTCTCCACACAATAGCCATTGTTATTACTTGTAATTAATTCTAAAACGTGTCAAGATTTTCATATGATTCTTTTAGAAACACAGAATGTGCAAGTAGTATTGAGGGAAATTCTGTTCTGTTGTTCAATAAAATGGCTTTTAGAATTCTTCTCGAAGCATCAATAAACAAATGCTGGTCATTACTATCATTTGTTTGTCTTCCCAGTTGTTGAATTAAACTTGGAACATCACAACAATAAACAAGTAGGTCTTCCTACTTAGCACTTGGTAAATTCTTTGTCTCTATTCTTTTATCAGTAAAATGCGATGTTTGGCGCCAACATATTTTCTCTTGTAACTTTGATCCAGTCAATTCTTTCTTCTCTTTGGAAATAGCTAACTCTTATTAAGTCATTCAAACCAAACACCATGTCGGACGGCTCAGGCGGTTTCATCTGTGGCCCGCATTCAGGAGGTCCGGGTTTGATTCCCACGGCCGACCTATCTGACCCCTGGGTTTTTCCTGGGTCGCCAGATGAATGCTGGGTAGGATAGTTACACCCCCTGAATTTCCTGTCCCTCCATTTCATCTCCATTATCATTTCATATCATCTCTCATCCAGTTCTTTCAGGATAGAAGTGTCTGTGGGTGTCTCAGTACCTTGGACCGGCCACCCTCTTGTCTCCTCTCGCCTCATCCTTCCTCCTGGGGATGTCCCACTTGGTACTTTGGTACAATAAACCACAGGTATCAGTGCCGAATCCCCTCCATAGAAACATAATTCTAAGTCATTAAATCTTGACTGAAATGCTCTGTTTGTCTTTAGCAGTATATACTGAGAAATCGTCATCTATATTGGAATTTTCTGTTGACTCAGAGAATGAACTCTCGGTATCCTTCAGTGGTGCTGGTGGAATAGGAATAGGGACATCTGCTACTTATGGCACAGGTCTTATAGCTGAAACAAGGCCATTCTGGATATTTAATTTTTGTTTCAATAGTCTTATTGCATCCTGACACTATACTCATGCAGAAGTACACAATCATCATAGTGAATTTTTTGTTTATGCCATGTTATAGGAATCCCAAACTCCCTTTATTTCTATTTTCCATTATACCACTACCTAAGCTCTTCACTACATGTTGTACAAACAATATGCGGAGCACATGTTTGACTTTGATCTCCTAGCTCAACCTTAAAATATGCAAAATACAGTTTCCTCAAAAACTGTGTAGTGTTATTTTTCTGTCTCTGCAGCCAGAAAGAACCATGTATGTAACTGAAGTTAATCGTCCGATATGACTAAATGTTGGAGGACTTTAATTACACAAAAAAAAAAAAAAAAAAATCTGAAGTTATTTGAATTGTTCACACATTTTCTCCTAAAAAAGGTGGAAACCAATCTAAACAGTGTATCACTACTTTAAACACACTAAAAATACAAAATAACAATTTTTTCTGGAAAAGGATCATTTTCCAAGCAGCAACCCATGCCCGAAAACACATGGTTTGGGTGCAGTAAACCATCAAAGTATGTGTGGTTGACCTGAAAAATTGGTAATCACTTCAGTACTTGTGCAATGAGGTCCTCGTCTGATGTTACAGGAATAGCGTACAGCATGGTTTTCATACTACCCCACAGAAATAACTCCAATGGTGTCAGATCTGGTGATCATGATGGTCACAGTACTGGTCCCCCTCTACCAATCCATTGTTTGGAGTAAGTAACGTTGAGGTGATTCTGCACATTTCTCTCAAAGTGTGCTGGAGCTCTGACATGTTGCAACCACATTACCTGTTGAATGTGTAGTGGGATGTCCAATAAGGTAGGCAAAATATCTCTAAGAAATTCTTGGTAGATCAGCACTGTTAGTATGTTTGGGAGTAGGTATGGACCGATGATATGGTCAGGAGTTATTCCAGCGCTTAGGTTGATACTAGATTACAATTATAAAATCCATACTGGAAAATGCCATATATTCCTAAATCCTTAGAATCCTACATGTTGCTTGCCATCGAATAATAATTCGGGCCCCATACACCTAACCCTAGGATTTTGTGTATTGGAGGCCCTCTAGTCCTTTTTACACATTTTGCCATTTCACCTATCCTACTCTAAATTTTTCTCTTAATTGTTCTTAGCCATCTCTCTTTAACTTTCCTTAACTAATTTCTCCTGTTCTTTTCCCCATTTACTGACAAAATTTTTCTAATTACTACTTCACCCCCAAATTGTCCTATTTACATAGCCAGGCCAGCTCTCTCTATATCTTTGTTTGACTACTTTGTTTGATTTCTCACTCCTGTTCTCGCCCAAGCAAAACCTTCAGGCCCTAACTTATTTCATATGTCTATATATACTTCCCTCCCCCAGGTTGTTTTTATTTCTCTGTATAACCTCAGTGTGCTTTTGTCACTTGTACTGGCAAAAATGTCTTGTCTGTCAATATCTTCTAATCTTAGCTTAACTTCTTTCCAGAAGCCTCTGTACCCATACTCTGCATTTATCCAAGAATGACCCATACCTATCTGCTTCAACACGTTCGTTTTATACACCCAAGATCCACCCCAACTACTTCTCTTTTGAATATGAAAACATTCTTTAATAATATTGCCATCTTCCAAGTTAGCAATTCTATATAAATATTTCATTGCCCTTGATAAGATTTTAATTTTAGTAGAATGCCTGCCCAGTTCCAATTGTGCTGCCCCATTAGGTGATGCTATCGGTAATCACAATATATATTTACAAAAGGTTCTATGCACTCTATCAGTGTCTCTCCAAGCCTCATCTACTCCCCATACCTTTGATCCATTTAACATTCTATTTTCTACTACTGCTGTATAAATTCTCTCCAAGCATTTGACATTTATATCTGGCAGTTTACTGTAGCATGATCTTATCACCCTCATGGCCATTTTACCTTTTGCCACAGACATCTTTTTTTTGTTCTTTCCAACTACCATCTGAACTCAACCTTGTCCCCAAATAATCAAATCTCCTTACCAACTGTATTTCTCTTCTATTAACCTCACAATTCTCATCCTTTGCAACCTGTATCCTTTGGGTTGATACTAAACGTGTGTTGGTGACTTTGAACGATGTGTGCACGTTTTACTTAGGACACCAGTTCTCTAACTTCAACTTCTACAGCATCCAAAATTTGCATTACCGGACATAAGGTCCTTCTTAAAAAATGATTAGTGTGTTGCCCTGCACAACATACTAAGCATTGTCTGTGTTTTTTTGTTTTTATATTCACCCTATATATTATATATCCTATGCTCAATATATCAAAATATCAAATTTAATGAAAACTGTATGTGTTATGTGAAAACTGCTATCATTTTCGAAATGAGAATGTTTGCTTCCATATAAGCAGCCTATTGTCATTAAAACCCAGAAAGTGTTGCAGAACAATATCATCTAATCTACTTACTATTAATACATCTCATCAATTAAAAGCTTATAAGGATAGTTTGACTCTTGTCTTTGCCAGTTACCAACAGTTGATTATCATTTAAGAAAGTGTGCAAACTGTGTGGGAAAAATTTCTCATAAACCATCAAGATATATTGGAGAGAAATGGGTAAATTTATAAAGTATAGACAGTGAATAATGGCTGAAAACAACACAGGCAAATGAAGAACCTGTCGATGATTGCTTAGAATCATTTCCAGCCAAACTGGAAAGATTAATTAATCATGTATTTATTTCCTTCTTAATTACATAATATAGTACTGTACTGTTGAAGTGGTCATCTAAACACTGTCGGGTTTACCAAGATAGCAAATCTAAGAAATTGCCATGGATTGCTGATTTCTGTGTTTCATCGTGACCCCTCTAATTTTGGGTCCTTCAGAGATGACAAAGAGTATTCATTCTTTTTTTATTATTTTTTGTTGTTGTTATTTATGTCCTCCAACGTTAAGTCATATCGGACGATGAATGGAGTGGATGAAATGGTGCTCAAATGAGTCCGGGGTCCATGGACATTCGTCTAACAGGATAAGGGAAAATCTCGAAAAAAAACCTTATCTAGGTAACTCACCCTGACCGAGATTCGAACTCGGGACCTCTTGAACGTTAGGCAGACATGCTACCACCACGCTCCCAAGGTGGGCGTAACAAAGGTGTATGATTTCATCAAGAAGATGGAGAGGAGATATCAGGTTCCATAGAACATTGTGAGCGGACTACTATTTGTGCTTGAAAAGGGATGTCATTAATTATGTTATTAATCAAGTCATATCGGACGATGAATGGAATGGGTGAAATGATGCTCAAATGAGCCCAGGGTCCATAGAGCTTGGAGTTACCCGACATTCGTCTTTCAGGATAAGGGAAAACCCCGGAAAAACCCGCATCCAGGTAACTCACCCTAACCGACATTCGAACTTGGGACCTCTTGAACGTGAGGCAGACACTCTACCATCACGCTACCGAGGCGGGCACAACTTACATAAATCAGATTTTCGGCCAAGGAAATCACACCTTATTTTACAAAATACAGGTATCTCTATATATTTATTACTCAAAAATTGTTGTTTTTTTGTATTTATTTTGTAACGCACGATTTTTACATAAAAACACTATTTTCAAATAATTATTTGTGATTTATGAGGAAACCTTAAGTGATGTAGAAAAATTGACAGCATCATTCAATAGAGCACACCAAAATTAGTTAACATCACCTATCAAATCAAAACCGTCGAACGAAAATTATATTTTGCAGGATAGTGTAATTTCTTATAATAATCTTTAATCAATACTGAAATGAAATACGAGTTCTGGTGATTTTGTTACATACGTTTTATATCTTCTAGCATTTAATTTGAATGATATTGCTTTAATTTGAGACATTGTTACTTCGGCTATTCTATCAGCTGTTAGAATGAAAGTTTGAAAGATTGTAAAACTTTGTGACCTAAAACAGCATTTCAAAGGTTCCGCGGCATAAAATTACATGTAAAAGCTTGATTGCAAGATAATTCTGATGGGAGAAATGAATCTCACAGCAAACTTGTACTTTACTACCTCGTAAAAGACAGGAGGTCAAAAGTTAGGTTAAGAAACTCTTTACGTATATGTCATGTACTTAAGCATACACTTATTTTGACACACACGCGCGCGCGCAAATGTAAGGTTTCATTTTACGATGAATGAATAACATAAAGTTATCTACCTCCTGTGGTGTTCTTTATTCCTTTGTGCTTCTAAATCAATTTTCAGCAATGAAAAAGTAGTATTGCTGGTGCTTATAATACGGTCTCGCCTTTTGTTATCCTTAACCATAACTTTCTTCCTCTCAGCAAGATGTTGTGGTTACGATGTTACAGAATACCAAATGGCGCGTTGCCAATGGTTAGCGGGTCTAACAATTGGTTCAGCTTCAACCAGAACTTACTGAATGACCCTGATTGTTAGATTATAAACATAACATAAATGGGTTCCACAAAATTGTGTGCACTCTTATCACTCTATTCAGATATATTTATGTTTAGTGGCTAGTTCGTTCACTGTGTTTCTGGATTGATGCATATTTTATGTGCAAAATCAATCTGCTATGTTTACAGTTTTCAATAATTTAAATTTACAGGCATTTTGTAAGAAGTGCACTTGCCTCGTGTTTTGCAATTCGTTCATGTTTCAGATCCTCCTTACCGTCGTCCTTCACCAGCAAATAGCAAACAGTAAAAGCAAAAAACACTTGTTTTCTCCTCACTTGCATTTAGCCACGATTTCTTATTAAACCAACAGTTACACAAATTCCTATGCTTTTTTCTTCCTTCACATATTTGTTTTTATTTTTTACTTTTTTTGTTTTTATTTTTTTAATTTACGTCCTCCAACGTTAAGTCATATTGGACGATGAGTGAAATGGGTGAAGTGATGCTCAAATGAGTCTGGGGTCCATGGAGCTTAGAGTTACCCGACATTCGTCTAACAGGATAAGGGAAAATCCCAGAGAAAGGCTTACCCCGGTAACTAACCCTAACCGAGATTTGAACTCGGGACCTCTTGAACGCGAGGTAGACACGCTGCCATCTACGCTACCGAGGCGGGCGCCTAATGTATACTTTCAAGTTTTTATTCTACCTTTAATGAATGAAAGGGACTTTTCAATAAATAATTCACTCTATTCATTTTAAAACTACACTACTTTGTCTACCAAACAATTAAGATTCCAACAACAATCACACGAATGCTAAAACTTTATGTAACGGGCCGAAACTAGCCTGCCCCAAGGGTTACTGTGGGCGATATAGGAAGAGAGCAGGGGAGCGAGGAAGCTATAGACAGGGGGCAAGTGTATAGAGGGAGGAGGAGTAACCCAGGGCTCCGTATAATCTGGCCCAGCGTTCTGCTTCGCGAAGGAAACTGGCGCGGTCGTGTATGTGCAACATCGCAGGTAGAAAATTTCGACAGCCATTGGGATTGGGATTTCATTGCGGAGGGGATTCGGTACGTAGGCCACCATGCTGGGCCATTGTTTCTATGCCCCCCAAGTGGGGGCACCCCCAGGAGGAACGATGAGGCGAAGGAGACAGAGGGCGGCCGACCCAAGGAGCCACGACAGTACAGAGGGCAGGGTCCCTACAATTTACTTGGATAGAAACTTCCCCCGACAGGCCAGGACAACGAACTGGCTCTCCTACAGCGGGACGGCAACGACCCCAGCAGCCGAGCCATAATGGTCCAGGGAAGGCGATCCGAGCCTCCAAAGGTCCCTGGCTGGCGGTCCCGCAATGGTCCCAGAAGAGGAGCGGAGACCGGCAACCGACCTACCGGAGGAGGAAATAGTTTTCCTCAGGGCATATCATCCTGCCATGCACCGCCGAGACACCCACCGACACTTCTACCCTGAAAGAGACCACCAGATGAGAGATGATATGAAATGATAATGGAGATGAAATGGAGACAAAAGTTCGGGGATGTAATTAACCTACCCAGCATTCGCCTAGCGACCCGGGAAAGCCTCCAAAAAATCCTTGGGTCAGGTAGGTCGGCTACGGGAATCGAACCTGGGCCTCCCGAATGCGGGCCACAGACGAAACCGCCTGAGCCATCCCACTCGGTTCGGTAACCATTAAGAATTATTGTATAATAAATTATTGTTTGTAATGATTATTACAATTGAATAAAATATATATATATATATTTTTTTTCAAACTAAAAAACGCCTATAAGTTGCATGATAATGTCGGTGGGGCCTGGCCCCCCTGGCCATTAATGACAGCCCACCCCGACCAAACTACTGACAGTGCAACCACCTTCCTACAAGTGATGTTACTTTGTTTCTCATAAGCTACAAGTGGAGCATATTCACACAGGTATTTATTTTCTTTTTTTTAAAAAAATGAATAGGTATACCACTATGAAATTTTGAATATTATAAAAAAGAGACAAAATATCAAAACAACCTTTATCAAATGTTTAAACATATTTAACTTTTTTATAAACTAAATTAATGCATACAATTGACTGTAAAACAATAAGAAATATATTTTATTAGTGCTTAGACCATACATAAAAAGAAAATGTACATTATTACAGAATGAGTATAACATTGAACTTGAAGATTAATACATTTTCTTCACTGTAAATCTGTGGATACATTTTGATGTATAATTTTAAATAATTGTTTAACTATGTTATTCAATTTTAAAAATGCATCTCGTGTTTTATTGTTCACATCATATACCTATAATATTTTTAAAAAACCCTTGAAAACATCGTTTCGACCTTCTTTTCTCTCTCTAAAAATGTCCAATTTTGCATGGAATACCTATAGTAAATGAGATGATAGTTTGAGACAAAGAACTTCTAAACAGTTTTAATGTTAAACTAGAAATGGTTTTCAGCTCATGTAGGGTTCAGAAGATAGTGCATTAATGAATTTCTTTAGAGTAGGATCTTCTGTAGAACCTTACATTCATATATTTTATGTCTGTGCTTCTGTAAACATCATCCCAAATGACGAAAAATTTACATCATATTACAATTATATCATAAGTAAAAAATATATGTTGGGTTCACATTCTTTGCGCATATTTTAACAAACTATTTTTTTTATAAAAGCTTATTGTATCTACTTATTGTTAATGTGATAAACTTTTGTTATGCACATATATATTTCTTTGTATATCTAAGAAGGATAGACTAAAGCATTAATCAACTTTATGAGTGGATCATTATGTCCTGGGTTTGAAAAAATGAATAGCAACCTACTACTTGACAAAAGTACAAATACGAGTTTAAAATTGAAGCCAATAACAAATAAATTCTTACAAACATCAAATTTTGACATTAATTGTGTGGTTTAATGAGATATACATTTTTGTGTAGTAGGAGTTTGTCCAATAATCATACAACATTATTCAGAGTAAGGAGCTATTTCCAACAAATGTAAGACATTTAATCCATTTATCTTGCAAATATCATAAACATATGATAATTTTTATTAACTTTTAGATGAGTCGTATTTATTACACATCTGCTTCACTTTCGTACCTATTTTGAGGACATGTTTCGCAAATCATCGTTTGCATTTTCTGCAGTTTGCATTTTCATTTCTAAATAGGTACGAAAGTGAAGCAGATGTGTAATAAATAGTACTCATCTAAAAATTAATAATTTTTTGCTTCACTGTGGTGTTCCAATACAGTTAAATCTCGATATATGATAATTTAATCAAATTAAGACACACACTCACACATGTGTGCATAAAACACACAAATAAATAAAATTTTCTAAAAATAGTTTGTTTTGGATTCAGGGAGTTCCAAAACATGTATTTCAGGTGAAGTATCAGAATTAATTTTTTTTTTAATGGAATGGAACACTTCTTCTACTCATTATACGCAAGTGTCAGAGAAAGTAAAAATATTATGAATGATTTTCTCTGCCAGTGATAAATTCTTTACTATTTGGGGTTAACTCAACATTCATCACATGCCGAAGGAGTGGAGTGTATTAGTAATGGTGATGAAATGGAGGGACAGGAAATTTGGGGGATGTAATTAACCTATGTTTTTTTTTTGGGGGGGGGGGGAACCCATGAAATAGCCCATAGGTTAGGTAGGTTGACTACGGAAATCGAACCTGCATCTCACGAATGCAGGCCACAGACGAAACTGCCTGAGCCTTCCACTCGGTAATGAACAAGGAGTATCTGGAATTGACTCCAAGTGGTAATATAAAAAGTAAGTGGTTATCTTACATAGACAATTTTTTTAATCTCTACCTAGGAATGATTTCATATTAAGCAGGTGTGCTTAATTATAAAAACATGTGTATATTACAAGCAGAAACAGATATCTGTTTATGGTAACAGGCTCTTGTAGTGGAAACAAAAGAAGAGGGAAAATTCGCGAATCAAATAACGGAGCTTAACAAATTATTCAAAGAAAATTTAAAGTATATATTTTATTAGCCATGTAAACATTTTAAATATGTGACATTTTAATCAAAATTATTAGACCAATTGAAAAAATCAAAAGTACCACAATTTTTCATGAAAAGAATATTTTGGAGTTTGGTATTTATCCAATTTATTTTCTGAGATGTTATATATAGCATTTCTTGCTATTGACTTGATTTCTCTCATACTTCACATTTTTTATGCACTAACAGAACAGGGAGAGAAGCTGATGGAATTCTTGTGCTGTTACAGCCATCTAGTGTAATAAGATGTATTACATATTCTTATTACACAGTTTTTCTCCTTAGCTAGAAGTCTTCTAAGCAGCTAGGTCATGTCAACTAATTAGAGAATGAATGAATGAATGAATGAATGAATGAATGAATGAATGAACTGAAATTAAGATTATGCTCATTGAAAACGTGTGGGACATGATGGGAAAGATACTGACTGGTTCTCCATGACCGGCCACAACCATTGCCGAACTGCGACAAAATGTGCAGGTTGCTTGGGACAGCGTATCGAAGGATGCCATTCGTCACCTGTACTATCGTCTGCTTGCACGAATACATACCTGTATTTCAGCCCAAAGGAGGTATTGATGCAACTGTTTGATCTTACCTTCTTGTGCTGATTTTATCATATGATGCTATCGTGATGCATTACCGTCCACTCGACTCTCCATTAAAGTTAAGTAATTCTTGATGGTGTTACATTTTTTTTCCTTCTTGCCCCTACAATTATCACACATTCCATAGTAAAATCTCTCCTTTATGGTCCTTAATAAGTCTAAAGACGGATTATCTCTTTTATCCAGACACTTCTTTTTTTATAATTTACGTCATATCGGAGGTGATCAAGGTAATGCGATTTCCATCTGAAATACTAAACGGGGTAACTCAGGCTGTTTCGTCTATGGCCCGCATTTGGGAAGTCCGAGCTCGATTCCCATGGATGGCCTACCTGACCCATGGCTTTTTAGGGAGTTTTCTTGGGTTGCCAGGCCAATGCTGCGTAGTTTAATTACTGTCCAGCAACGCAAAGAAGCTTCCTGAAAGGAATGCGCCCCCTTCCACAGTGGGACAATGACAGCAAATGTGTGTGACAGAGAACGTATGCCACACAAGGAGCAGAACCGTTAAAAAACGTGCGCCCTATTCACTCTATACACTAAAACTGAGAAGATTCATTCACAAAAGTAGAAGCCGTCAGAATGTTTTTGGATGGTCTGTAACTGAACTGACATGGGGTGTCATAAAACTAACAAGGGAGGGTTTGGGAACCTTTACCAAACCCACTGCGTCTCATCCCCCGGAGAGTTTTTCTCCTGTGGTAATCATCTCCGAATTTCCTATCTCTACATTTCAACGCCATTATCATTTCACATCATCTCTCATCTGTTGGTCTGTTTCAGAGTAGAAGTGTCGCTGCATGGATGTGTTCCTGGTAACCATTTTCTCCTTCAGTCGGACGGTCTCTGATCTTCGGGCCGGCCTGGTGGGCCGATTCAGGACCACGGTGGGTGGAATGCCGGCTGTAGTGATCTGCCGGAGAGTTTCTAACTGGTTCATTGTATGGACCCTGCTCTCTGCACTGCCATGACTCCTTGGGACGGCCACCCTGTCTCCTCTCGCCTCATCCTTCCTTCCCAGCATAAAGTGTAATAAACGTTATTCGTCTGAAACAGAGAAATAATTAAAGAGAGGAGCTCTTCCAGAATAGAGTTATGTCGAAGAATAAGACAGGTATTAATGTAAAAAGAATTAATAAGACAAAATAAGTTATAGTTACTTAAAACTAAAACATGTAGCCTGTATATACAAATAACAAGAAAAAATATCTTATCAAGGACTTTCAGGTCACGGACAAATTCAATGAGAACTTTAATATAAGACCTGAAGCTTTCCTGGGGCAGCAAGCCAGGTAAAAAGACGATTAGAAATCGACAAGTGTTTATATTTAGGTTATATGCAGTGCTTCATTTGTGGTTATAATATTTAATAAATATCCTGATGATGGGAGAGATGCACACTCCCGAAACGTCGATTTATAATCGTCTTTTCACTTGGCTTGCTGCCCGAGAAGAAAGTGAGTAATGAGAACTTTATTTAATCCAGTTCAAGTAAATATAGTTACTTATGCTATTATTATGGTCATGCTGTTTTAAGTGCTACACTATCTCACTAATTATAAATAGCTTAGCAAAGCCGGCAACAACAGCACCGTACTGCAAAGCGTGACGTTGTTTCTCAAGGTGAAAGAGTGGCGCTGCATTGCAGCCCGTCCATAAAGAGAGCAACTCCATGACAGTTTACATAACCTTACTGTCGACGGATAGCTCTCTTGATAGTCCGGACTGCCGAGTCTTTCAAGTCTTCTACTGCTTCTGCTGCAATCTGTAAAACACTGCACACGAAAGAGGGAGGGAGAGAAATTCTTTTATTAATGACAGAAATACTTACAAATAAAATAAAAATGGACAGCTCAATAAGACTACAACGCCACTACCACCAGCACCACCACCACCACCACCACCACCACCAACAACAACAACAACAACAACAATAACAATAACAATAATAATAATAATAATAATAATAATAATAATAATAATAATAATAATAATAATAATAATAATAATAATAATAATAATAATAATAATAATAATAATAATAATAATAATAATAATAATAATAATAATAATAATAATAATAATAATAATAATAATAATAATAATAATAATAATAATAATAATAATAATAATAATAATAATAATAATAATAATAATAATAATAATAATAATAATAATAATAATAATAATAATAATAATAATAATAATAATAATAATAATAATAATAATAATAATAATAATAATAATAATAATAATAATAATAATAATAATAATAATAATAATAATAATAATAATAATAATAATAATAATAATAATAATAATAATAATAATAATAATAATAATAATAATAATAATAATAATAATAATAATAATAATAATAATAATAATAATAATAATAATAATAATAATAATAATAATAATAATAATAATAATAATAATAATAATAATAATAATAATAATACAACTAGATACTAACAACTAACGATTGTAATAATAATCATACCAGAATGCTTATAAAATTCTTAAAAATAAAACAATATTTCTGAAGTTTCGGTATCGAATTTTTAGTTTCAAGTGTAACATGTCAAAAATGGCATACATTCCTTTAATCAAAAAAGTGATGTTTTTAGATAATGTCTCTTTGTTTTTGTGAATATGATTTTAAAAAATAAATAAAAACGAAAAAAAACTCAGTTAAATAATTAACTGGTATTGAAGTTCAGTGTCTTCCAAAGATATGGTACTAAGAATTGCAAGAAAATCTTGCAACTATCAATTACATGAGGCAATAGTTATTTTTAACTCAAAAATGTCTACAATGATTTCTATTAGAATGCCATGATAAGTAAAACGTACCTCTTGAACTTTACTTTGAAGTCGTCTTCATTCTGAATGACTTTTAAACAATAGGCAAACTGTAAATGATACATCATAAAATCTTGCTACACAAAAATGTAGTTATCGTTAAGACAAATGAGTTATCAAAATGTTTACTGCGTTAACCATTTGCGAGATATTTCCTATTTGTAAAAACGTCCAACGCTACTCTCATTTTAAAGTAGTAAGTCACTGTTCTGTTATGCAATGTGTATGGTGTTTCCAAGGTATCACATAACTAACCACTTGCTAAAAAGCTGACATTTCACTAGCCTGCTGCTCAAGTACGACTAACTTCACAGGATTAACTTTTACATTCCTATATCGACAGATAACCTGAAATGGTCAACAACAGAAAAAAGGTCATACGTTCGGAAAGTTCCTGGAAATGGTTAGTAGCTATGCTTGTGAAATTAGTTATCGTAATGTTAATCACACAACTGAAAACACTTTTGTTCCGCAATAACGCGCTTCCCCAGCGCTTGAAAATGACTGGAAGCATTGGTGGAAACTATTTTGCGAAATAATGATAGTGCTTTTGTCGCACTGGCAATAACCTCATCAAATTAACGAGTTTTCCGCTGCGTGAAGGTATATGGTATGTCGGCAACCAGGAAACTCTGTTCTTTGTACCCCCTTTTCTGTTTATCATTTGTTCGAGGTCTTTGGAACCACAAAAATTATTCATTCGTATTACTTCTAAAGGAGTCCTGTAATTACATGTCACATGGATTCTTTTTGTGCAGAAAGACAAACATATATATTTTGTCAGCGTTTTATTACTCATTCATAAATGGCACTCAAATGCAGAAGAGATTTGTTCTTTTCAAAACATGGAGTAACAGATAGAAACAGTAATATTGGTAGTATCAACAAATTTTTATCCTCCTATGCTTTACGAACATAACCGATGTCATGACAATATTTCTGCATTCCTGGTTTAGCTGATGATTTTGATAATGAGAACTCATATCACTTCAGATTGCCGAATAAAGGACTTTAAAGAAAAATATGAGAGTGGTGATGAAATAAAAAAAAAAAAAACACATATTCACAATGCACCCCCTCCTAAGGCACGTTCAGACGGCTTTCGAACTTTCATATATTACGGAATTTTTTAAGAAAGGTTCCGGTGTAAACTTTCCTCGGGTTTAGAATGCAATTATCTTGAATTTCAGTGAAGTGATTATGACGTGGGTGTGATGAGCACATTGTAGCACCAAGTAATGATATTAAGCAAGAAACATAAGTGAAATGTTTGCTTGTAACTACAAGACTAAAGAATTTCAGGCTGGCCCCGTAGCTCAGTCGGTAGAGCATCTGTCTGCCGTGCTAGGAGTCCCGGGTTCGATTCCCGGCGTTGGGAAGTATGAATGAGAGTGCGAAAGTGTGCGTGATCTAATGATTAAAACCCAACGAATGAGAGTTAACACCTTCGATATGTCTCTAAAGGAGAACGGCCACCGATATGACCATTGGAGTTAAACGTGGAGTATAAATGGGGGGCGGGGAAGGATCTCACGTAATGCTTCTAGAAAGAAATAGTGACAATTACATTTCACAAAAGTGTTTATTAATAAATTGCATTGTATTTATGAATGTAAGATTGCTGTAAAATGTATTTCTTCGCAGTAAAGATGAAGTGAACGCTCTAGTCCTTCTAGAACGTCTTGCTAAAAATGAACGACTTAATTTAAGTTCTTTATGTAAAAACCGGAATAAGAAGAGAATTTATGAGCTGTTCGAGACAGTTGTGAATAATAGTCTCCATATCGTTTCTATAAGTTTATCTTGCTGCTGGTGAGTAGTCTGTAACAAATGTACATATTCTTGTATAATACAGACACCAAACAGTTCTACTTGTAGAAATAATCAGACAGCTACTGGAAAAGTTGTTACAAAAGACAAATGTGAAATGGAAATTCTTCACATATCAACTATCTTAAAGAAAATCGTACAGCTTATGATACAATTAAGAAATGCCTTAGAGCATAAAAATGTGTTATTTTAAATTTGGAATCTTACGGATATAATACAATGCACACCTATAGCTTTGGTTTTAAGCTTGTGATCTACAAATAGATGCATAATCTACTCTCTTCCTGCGTACAAAGTAAGCCTGTAAATCTGTTTGGCTCACGTGCAAAGCTTGAGTAAATGGTAGAAGCCTGTATGTATTGCCATGAAGGGGTCACCTGTATATTTTCTCTAGCTAGTCGGTTAAAATAAAAATAGCTATTAGTAGAGATAATAAAATATGATGACATGTTATATTTTCTATCATTGTTAGAACAAATATGTTCGTTTTGCAGTGTGTGGAATTTAATGTACGTGATAAATCATATTTCATAATGCCCACCTCAGTACCGTGGATGGTAGCGTGTCTACATCACGTTCAAGAAGTCCCGAGTTCTAATCTCGGTCAGGGTGAGTTACCTGGATAAGGTTTTTTCCGGGGGGTTCTCTTATCGTGAAAGTCGAATGTCAGGTTAACTCTAAGCTCTATGGACCCTAGGCTCATTTGAGCATCATTTCATCCATTCCATTCATCGTCCGATATGACAACGCTGGAGTACGTAAATTACAAAACAATCATAACATCTTGATATGCTCGTGGTCGTGGAAAGAAAAGGATTTCAAAGTCATGATGCAGCAATTCGTTTTTTAAAACTATGACTATCGCTGTGCATCCTGCTTATTGTCCAGGATGGCCAGGATGTGGTGGGTTGGGTTGCTAGGCGGAAAGGTTATGTCTCCCGAATTGCCTAGAAGTTCATCTTACGTCTCATTCCAATTCATCTTTCATCCGTTTTGCAGTTTCAGAGTTCTAAATGTTGGCAGGAGTTTCGGGGCTGCTCCTTGTCCTCCGTCGCAGAGTCCCGGCGCCCCAAGCGAGCCGTTCAATCCATAACTGATATGAAATTAACACTTACGTATTTGCTGTCTCCCCTTACCTTACCCTTCCCTCCTGAGGCTGCACCCTGTCGAGGTGCTAAGTCACCCCCCTCCCCTCCGACATTCATAAGTTGCATGAGGAATGTGAAAATGTGTAACGAAACGTGATCTCGATTAATGAGAAGTACTCTCAGCAAATCGACAGGTTCGATTCTCGTCGATCATACACTCTGACTTTGCTTGTTCGTAGTTTTCCCCGATCGGTACGTGAATGTTGGGGTGTCGGGTTGGAATGGTTCAGTGGTTGGGATGGCGTTGATGAACTGGTCCCAAGATTGCGAGCTCAAACCGATGGTGTTTTTAGCTATAGTTATGAAAAATAATAGTATCTCATCTTTCAGGTGCTTCCATGTTTTGTGACGTATGTTGGTATCGGGCAGATGGTGCAGATGCATGCTCAAAGGAAAGTACTCCGTGGACCCCAGAAGATTATTTGGTCGACGAGTTCATCCCCCGTTCTAGGGAGCTCTAGAAGTGGAACGGGTCTTCCACGCTGGACTTCCGCGCATCTCTTTGGACCTGCGGCCTGTAGTCTCCAGCAGTTCCTTCACTTTCTCCCGTTATTCTGAGAGGTGTTGCACAGATCGCAGTGAGCGAGATGTCCTCATCCTATAACAAGACGGAAGAATAAACTTTGGTTAAATAGTTGTAAAACAACTAGTACAAAGAGACAGGAGAATACAAGACAGAAATTTTATTTCATTGGTATCCACGAAGAAACAACCTGGACAAACCTTTTTGAGTTGGTAGGATTGAAACCACGAATACTTAGAAACATTAAACGATATCGCACCAAGAAACTGCTCTTTGAAAACGAGGTTGCACATAAAAGCGATAATCGAGTCACTTTATTATTGCTTTTATTTAGTACTTCCTGCAGCTGCATTATATATCACCGTGGTTGATGTAGTTGGCATTCCAGAGCGATAACGCACCAAGTTTAATGCGCCGTATCTAAACGACTTCAGTTTCTATCAGAACAATAAAATCCCAGTAACAATACCATGCGTATCGCTTCCACATGAAACCAAGTCCATTACATAGCTTGGACTTAATTGCTGGATAGCTTCTTTATTTCTGTGCCCTGACACTTTCAAATTCACTGGTAATAAAAACAGCAAATCGAGTAGTTAAGTCACTGATATCAGAAAGTATACGACGACTGTAATACTTCACATAAGGAAGCAAATGTCTTGTGTTCAGAAAGGCGCAAACAAAAGAAATAGCGACAACGGTCTGCACTCAGTTATAGGATCTTCAGTTTAGACGATGAGAATTTATTAAAACAGCGCTTACTTTAAACTAAAATGCATAAGTCGGGCAAGAAACCTAAGGATCAATTTGGAAAATAACGTCTTTGGAGACGTGTGGAGAAAAAAAGAAACCAAGTTTAATGGCTTCTACGGGGGGGGGGGGGTGTTACATATAAGAATTGTTTAGTGAACTAACAGAGAAGAGGTCCATTAGTGTTTTACCTCGCAACGGAAAATAGTGGGGGAAGAGAGAGATATATAACAACATAACTGAAGACGAGAGGGGGGAGGATAGCGTGGTTAAGAACTGGAGTCTATTAGTTAAAAGGGCAGATCAAAGGGTTTATGCAAGGGGAATGTCCATTATGTAGGGGAAGAGAAAATGCTGAGCATGTTGTGTTCTAATATAAAATAACTGATATGGAAAAATGAAAATAAAACTATGACTTAAAACTAAATAGAACTGTTTTAAAGAATATTTTGGAAAGAGAAAAACACGCGCAATGTTAAAAAAAAGAACGGAAATGGACTATAAAGAGAGAGCAACAATTAAATATATATGTAAATCGATAACTTGTATAATCTGTGATTATAAACATATGACCAAGTGGTCAGGGCCTATTCAGAGAGAAGCCTATCACTTTGTGATTTACACCTGTGCAAACAACTAATAGAATAGAATTCTAGCATTGATGTTTTTAAAACTCTTAAAATATCTGAACTTAATGAAAGAAGTAATCTAAGTAAATAAACAGTCCCGCGCCGTGGCGTAGTGGCCTAGGCGTCATGGTTTGGTTCCCTGTCACGGAAAGCGGCCCGGGTTCGATCCCATCCCTGGTGGGTGCGGGTTTTAAGGGGAGCTTAGGAGAGGTAAGCGGCTCTGGTCAAGAAAGCCAACGTTCCGACTGGGGGATGCCGAAATGCCTACCTGACATTGGTTGATCGCCCACCTCTAACCTTGTGGGGTGCGGCCGGCAGTCGGGTTGGCAGGCCTTGGTCCTCAATGGGCTGTTGTGCCATGGGTTATTAAAATAAAAGTAAATAAACATTTCAACTGACATTATATGAGAATTTCTTGTGGTGTATAGTTTAAAGCATCAAAGTGTTACGTTTACATGATTTGATCTAACCTCTATATTATATTATATTATATAAAGCTATTATTATATAATCTTGTGAAAGTTTATTTTACAGATCGCTTCATTTATACTGAGGTAAACGTATTATAGGTACGTTTCGCTGTTGATACAAGAAAATAAAGAAGGTTAAAACCCAAGTCAAAAGTTTAAATAGCGAGTCCTAGTATTATGCTTGCTTTGAAATTGCATGCACTTTCCATGCCATTCCAAGAAACAATGAAATAAAAAGTAAAGGAAACTACTGAAGCATTTGAACTTGATGTCATAAAACGTTATTTGACATAAATTGAGAGTATTAGAGACATTGTTTATCTACACTAAGTCTCAAGTATATCTTGTGGTTCACTAGGTACATACATTTTACCCATGCAACCAAGGAGGTGGCGCCACGGCCGACCGTACCCGGGTCGCTGGGAAGGTTAAGTATATTCCCCCAACTTTCTGTCCCTGCAGTTCACCATCTTTATTCTGGATGATAAGTGTTGGTGAGATTTCCATTGTTGCATGGCAGGGGATATGCTTGGTGTAAACCTTTATGCTGCATGATGGGCAGCGGTTTGCCAGCCTCGGTGGCTTAGAGAGTAGCATGTCTGCCTCACCTTCAAGAGGTCCCGGGTTCGAATCACGGTCAGAGTGGGTTATGCGGATGTATGTATTTTACAGGAGTTTCCCTTATGCTGAAAGATGAATGTCAGAGAACTCTTAAGCTTGTGGACCCTGGGCTCATTTGAGAATTTTTTCCCCCATTTCATTAATCGTCCGATATGACATAGGTAACGTTAGAGGACGTAAAATTAAAAAAAAAAAAAAAAATCGGGGGTGGTGTCCCATACATTGGGAAGGGTAAGCGTACAGGGAGGAGGGGAGACGATGTACGAGCTGCCACTGGGGAGTCTGTCGTGTCTCCTAGGTCGGGCCACCCTTCTTCCAGGACGAACAGAGCTTCGAAAGATCTTCCATACTCTGAGGTCCTCCCTCTTCTAACTTTGACATACCTCATACTTACACAAAAGTCACTCCAAAGGAAGACTATGTGCGTACCTACTTCAGTATTAGCAGAAAAATCATGACCTGCATTTTATTACTGATTTTGATTTTGGTGGAATTTGGATTTCTTTATCCTATTCACTCTCCCATTCTCTCGCTCTCTCACGCACACACGTTTTTTAAATTTCTTTTTAAATTCAGGAACCTTAAGTGAAATTTGATATCCAACCTCTGAGTGGGATATAGTAGGTATTTGATGCACCCTGAGAAAGTAAAAATATTTTGTATTTCATTCACATGTCCACTCTTCAATAACCTGTTCTTACAAACTCACTGTTCCAACTATGAAATAACCTTTTGCAGAAATGTTCTCAACATTTCGCTGTAGGAACCACAGGGTTACAGAAATGGTATTCGAAATAGCTGTTTGCTATATACTGGCTTTAAAAATCCCTTCGTTGCATGCTACATAAACAGTTGAATGACTACTTAACACTTTAAAACGAATACAGAATGTAGTTATCTAACACATATTTAATACCATCAGATATGTATTTAAGTAATGTGCCTGTTTTAACTTTACATTATTTTGTCTTGTCTGTTTCCGTAGTTTACTGTGGAGGCCCTTCAGCTCATAGAAATTATAACAAAATTTTCATTAATTTAGTTTTTGTTATACTCTGACAGTTTATCAGTAACAAAATGTATGCCAAGTTTTACTAAGAGAGGACAACGTATTCCTAGAAAATTATAGATATGCATTTGAAGTAATACATTTAATAATTTAATAAAACTCGTTTGGGCGATTTTTGAGAAAATATGCAATGTAAAGGGCCATTTGGTGTGGAAGACACCTTGTGATGCTTCCCTGGAAAGTGCTGCACTTTAAAAGATTTGCTACGTATCTGACAAAAGAAGGTGTACTTTCTTCATCATGTGCATAGTAGTTAGAAAAGGTACTGCATTTCACCACAAATTTTATAACATGATTTAAGTGTAAATACTCGTTTTGAGGTCCCATGAACTAAACTCATGTTGTATGAGAGAGAGAACAGCTTGACTCAAAAACGAAATTGTTAAATGTCTAATTAACTTCAGGAAGAAATTCAATATTCCAAGGATAAGAGACAAAGATTTTCAAGAAAATCTCTCCACCTTAAACCACCTTCTATATTGAAAAACGTCGTTATTTTTTATTGTTTCAAAAATGGTTTTAAGAATATGCATCATAAATAAAACGCCCCTTCATTCTGCATGAGTTGTCTATAATAATTGGTAAGCCCTAAGGGATGAACAAACTCTTACAACACAAGAAAGGTAAATCTCGAAATGGATCATGGAATTTCAAAACCATAATAACTTCCGCAAATTAAGAAAAAAACTATCACTTTAAACTACTTTATCCTTCCTTTTTACTAAACTGTGCAAGTGTGTAATGAACCTCTATTTCGATTAACAAGAACTATAGTAAGAATGTTTTGATGAATCCAATTCATCAGATTTGTTTTAAAAGCGGGTCACTAGGTGAAAAAAGGGTTACATCACATTATAATACTTTCTCTACCCACTATCGTTTACTTTTATAAAGTTTCCACTGCCACTTTCTAGAAAGTTTATTTTTTATCCACTTCGTGTTATTACAGATAAACCTTTGTAGAAATGTTTGCATTTCACATTTCGTTGTTGGTATACAAAGGAAATAGACGATATCTTAAAGTAGGCCGTTATGTACTAACCTATAATAAATGAATACATTCGTGCTAATATTTCTCTCGATTAATGTGAAATATATGGAAAAAGAACCTTTTGTAATAATTATTTGTAAAAATATCGTTTATACAAAATAAACGATAGTGGCTACACTGGAACTAAAAGGTCAACATGGAAAACTGACGCTTTCAAGTTAGATAATGCCCTTTTGGCTGATGTCAACGTTTTAGAACCAGTTCTGATAAGGCAGGGAAGGAAGAATATATATTTCTAAAGACCACTAACAAACATTTTGCACTGAACCAGTTCAATATTTCAACATTGGGCAAAATAGGCGTAAGTCACTCACTTCTCCGCTTTACAATTCGAGGTCACTGTACACATTATGTGAAATAAAACATCAAAGTTTTTCTTAGTAATTTAGTTCTATCAGAATTAAATGTATAATAATCCACAACCAATTGCTATTAATATATCAATAAGGCAAAATGGGGCTTTAGTGGACGAGTCCGCTGAAACTACTGCTGTATGTAATGGTAAAGCTCGCCAAAAGTTTTCTATTAGATTAAATGAACACATTTAATAACTAGTTCATAAATGCAAAATGCATATTCATTTATGGACATACACAGCCGGCTGAATCCTATGCTATGAACCCAACTAACACCTCCTAGAAAGCTCTGATCGTACCAATATGAGATGGATATAGATGGTGAACGCTCATTTATATACAAATGAATAAATGATAAATGAATGTTTACAGTAAATGTTATATCCTAACCAGAAACATTAATTCAAAGCTGCAGCCAGAAAAATCTCGGCAGCGGAAGGAATTGTATTAAAGACTGGTGCAGTGTTCTCTTGTCAACGATGATATGACACTGATTTATTTATATGAAAAATCAGACACCGGAAACTTCTTCAGTGTGACCCTAATACTCATTGCTTAAAGCTTAGAACATAAAAAAATGTGTTCCATTGTGGGGAATGTGGAAAGAATGTTCCAATGTGGAAAGCATTTGGGTGATGATGGACTAGCTAGCTACACAAGCTATTTTGTGTTTAAAACGATTGATTGTCAAACACTGTAGTAAAATAAACGCTTTTCGTTCTAGGGAGCTGAATAAATTTATAAGTTAGACGGATAATGAATTTCTATCCTATGAATTGATAAAAGCAGTTGTATTTTTTTGGCAATGATAAGCGAAAGTTAGGGAACACGTTACAAATGCAAATGTTCAGTTAATTAAATATACAAAATGTTGTCTTTTGGTGATCTGGCAAAGTAAAAGACGGTCATACCAACATAGATCATTTTACTTAAACGCGTTATTTTGTGTTAATTTCTACAAGTAAACTGCATCAGTGACACCGAAATTCAGCTATTTCTTTGGTTGGTTTTGCAGCGTTTGTTGTACAAAACAATTGATAGCTTGTACAATCATTGCAATAATATAATAAAACAAATTATAAATAACAAATAAATAAGTATAAATAAATATATATAAAATAAACATAAATAAATAAATCATTTAAAATAATTCTGGATGACATTCCAACTTGCACAACAAACATATTAAGAATGGTTTGTATCTGTGACGTTCTGTGACGTATACATTTGACATGGTCGAGCTTTATGGTGTGTGTGTGTGAGAGAGAGAGAGAGAGAGAGAGAGAGAGAGAGAGAGAGAGAGAGAGAGAGAGAGAGAGAGGGGGGGGGGGAGGGGGGAAAGAGGCGTTTGAAACGCACTTTGTGACTGAAAGAAGTACACATTTGATCAACGTTTCTCTCAGTATTTCATATCATAAGTCTCTTATCAAAAATCTTTAGCTCTATTTGAGGGAATAACATTTGGATGATAATCACGTATGCAATATCGAGGCATCACTGTATATCAGAGTCCTAAATAACACAATTTTGGATAAAACGACAATTTCGATTTTAACTTTGTGTGTGTGTGTGTGTGTGTGTGTGTGTGTGTGTGTGTGTGTGTGTGTGTGTGTGTGTGTGTGTGTGTGTGTGTGTGTGTGTGTGTGTGTGTGTGTGTGTAATTTACGTCCTCCAACATTAAGTCATATCGCACGATAAATGGAATGAGTGAAATGATGCTCAAATGATACCAGAGTCCATAGAGCTTAGAGTTAACCGACATTCGACTATTAGGATAAGGGAAAACCCCGGAAGAAACCTTATCCAGGTAACTCGCCCTGACCGAGATTCGAACTCGGGACATCTTGAACGTGAGACAGACTACCACCACGCTACCGAGGCGGGCACAATGGCTGTTACAATTATGTCGAATGTCAAGAGTTATATCCAGTGTTTTAATATGCAATTAAACGTAGAATACTTTAAAATATAAACTTGCATCATATTTTGTATTCCTTTTTCAGAAATCCGATTGTATTTAGAATATTTTAGCTTTATTTTAGGCGATTTATCGATCTTCATCTTTCGAGCCCTAGTTATAATGGACACATTCTCACTGGACCCACAAATCGAAATGGCAGCAATATAAACCTAATGACAGACTATCAAGTCTGAAGACAGAAATTTCCCTTAACTTTATCTCAAACATAAACGAAGTTTGAGAAAAATCTGAATGGATAGTATTATTTCCAAACTGTGTGAAGAATGCTGTTGCAAACGACATCTATTAATATCCTTGCAAGATACAGAACATGAAAAGGTGCAGTTTTTAAATGTAAACATAAAATTCTCTTATATGTATGTAATTATTTTAACTATTAGAACTCAGATTTGTAGTATAATCAGATAGTATATGCATATATGAATTATAAAAATATGCAAAATTACATGCAAAACAAATGAACAAAAGCAAAAGAAACCAGTTTTGGTTACCGTATTCGTGGTTTTTAGAGTAGATAAGACAAGTTGCCCTGAGGTTTTGTTGTATGAAGCTCCTATGTCTGTCAGTGAAGGTGTAATATAATGAAAATGCTCTTTCTACATCACCTGACGTCATAGGTGCATGTGAAAAACACCACAATTCTTCTTCAGCGAATTCCTCTTCTGTTACGCTTTTTTTCTCCATCACCAGACTTCATTTTGCTGATTTGACAAATTGATTTATAACCAGGATTTTTATTTAATATCCGACTAAGCTTATCGAATGCAAGTTTGGCAACACTAAGAAATGAAGTAGTTGGAAATAGTACACGAAATTAAAATATTAATGGTGCATTCACACACTTTTTAAACACTGGAAACAAGAAAATCTATTTCTTTATACTTGACTCTAAATTGTAATTTCAACGGCACGATGTAAACCAAAGGCAACCGCGCTTTAACCATATATGGAGCACCATAACTGTGAGATAAAAATACACTTTCATACTGTATTCCATCTGACCACAAGAAAACTAAAGGGTAACCTGCTATGTTTACCTCATCAAGTACTTGAGTATTCAAGAGGAATAGTATGCTACCGCTTTCATTGCACCAACTACTGTCCTGCAGCGTCTGGCGTCTCCTCTATTTGAAAATCCAGATTTGTTCGTGTTCTAATATATCTTGTATTTTAAAAAATAATCTTGAAAACACCGTGTAACATAATTTTTGCGCAATGTAGACATTTTTATTTCTGTAATGTTTTTTTAAACTCCGAAGTTGCACATTATTCAGTTTCCACAATGGAATGCTGGCTCCGACTAAAGCCCTCACGAGTCTCAATACGAGTAGAAATCGTTACTCGAACGTGATTGTTCAAATATTCTGCTAGTAATGAACTGTTGATTGTTCTTAACTCAGTCCTCATGGCGTATCTGTATCTATGTGTTGCACAACTTCAAAACTTTTATTTGCAGAAACGCAACTAAACAAAATTCTTCACGAAAAATATTACTTTCAAACGGATTTACATATTTACGTAACATGATAGTTTGATGTTATTTTATGGACCGCATTTCTAAAACCAAGGAACTACTCAGATGAATAATTTCCTCAGTTGTCAGTATCGACACGAACTAAGCTGTAAGTGACGAAATTCGGGGAAGAACAAACCACATGAAGACATGCCTGACATTTACTGGATTTTCTTTTACTTTGTGGTTGCTCGTGAGGATTATTTATAATAGTTCCCTTTCTAATCTTAATTGCGCAATATTATTTCACAAAGCCCCTGTTACAGGAATGTAAATAAAAATGTTTGATATTCTAGCTAACTGCACAACGATGGTATGTAAGTCATATAAATATAATATGTCTACCAGATTTTGTTTGCTCTAAAGGTTCCCAAGTATATGCTTCAAAAACCCACTCAACTAACCATTTACAAATAAATAAACGTAAATAAAATGTGTATAGATTCACTATAGAACATTTAAGACCAGTAATTATGAGTAAAATATGCATTTTCTCCCGGAATATGCATTAAGAAATACTGGTCATATTATCTGAAAAAGAGTGACTAACAAAATACACCATTTAGCATACTTTAATATATGAAAAAAGACAAACATGCATTTTTCATGAAATGGACCTAATAAGTATAATGGACGTAATTATTACACGATTAATAAGAAGACGAACAAACTCAAAGAGCTTATAAATATAATTTTTAGCACAAAGTTTGACAATGAGTGCAGAAAATGCAAGCCCTTGTGGATGACATTGCAGTTTCTGCACAAACCAACTCGGCGGAGCATCGCCAAAGACCACTTGTGCATTGTGCCTTATTGGTTTGGGTTCGGAGGACTGTACCAAACAGGAAGTGACATTGCATGGTGTTTCTCCAGCAGATGTTTGTTGTATTGTGCATCGTGTTACATAGGCTCTAAATGTTACCCCAAGTTGTGAACCTGAGAAACGATATCATACACAATATGTTACAATTGGCAGGATTGCCAAACACTATATTATAAACAATGAGGCCCCTAATGAACATGAAGTGGCTTTTGGGGCTCTTAACGGCAACTGCATGGTTTTTATTCGGAATCCACAGAACACCAAACGAAGTGGGTTCACAGAATACCAATGTGAACCTGGCCTAAAATATCTTCTTCCTTGTGATTCGTCTCCTTTTTCTTCGTTCTCTTAAATCTTCTAAATCACCAACACTTTCTTCACGAAATAGAAATTCTATTCGATGTGTAGTTTGTGAATTCGCATATTGTGATTTTTAACTTATAAACTTTGTAAAATAGGATGCTGCTCTAGATCCCAACGACCTTTAGAAGACCACAAAAGTGATAAGAGTGCTTGAAGTGATAAATTACAATTTATATGATTGGAAAATCTTCGTTTATTTACTTTTAGTTATTTATGCACTATTCGTGTTTTCCTCAGGTATTTGCAAAACTCTTTAAAAAACAGCATGTTAAGCTTTTGATTACTGTAAAAAATTATCTGACGTTTTCAACAATGTGTCGTTTTAAATGAGACGAAACATGTAGCTACTAAACAGAAAATATTATGCTGTGACATTCGCAGCATACATATCTAATCCAATCAATTCGTAATTATGCGTACTCAGAGGACAGGCATACATCTATGATGAATAAAAGGCAAAGAGTTATATTTTTCATTATTCTTTAATTATATAATACCAGTTGAATAAAACGTGTTCTTCTACCTTCACAAGATGTCTTTACTTAGGAGTTGTTTCCAATTAAGAATATTTCAACGTGGCGAAACAGCATTCAAATATTAATTCCTGGTAACAAGCTCTTATGATGGGGAAAAAGGGGCAACAAACAAGTACTGCAAACTTCCAAGGATGTTTCCAGCTGAAGCTTGAGAGTTGTCTAAAGTTGTAACATCGAATTCCAAATCAGCCAACGATACGAACAAATTTATTCGACACAAACTGTGTGCATACACCGAGGAGGACGTGAAGCTCCTATCCGGAAGATGGCGGGTTCGATTCACGGCAACCAACGACTCTGACTTTTGTGTTTACCGTGATTTACTTTAGTTTTCAGGGTGGTTTCTCATCCAACACGTTTCCATTCCATTTTCTTCTTGTTTCAGGTGTGTTTCAATGTTTCGTGGAATATGTCGGTGCCGGACATACAGCGCGGATGTTTGCTGCAAGGAAAAAGGATTACATGTGAGCACTAGGAGACTGCCTGCATCACGAAGAGTTTATTGCCTTCTCTGGGCATCTGCAATACTACCCCAGGGAGCCATAAACTGTTAGCGACTTAATTTGATCTTCCTTTAGCCGCCTGTATTTCCTTCATTTTATTTCTTCTTCCTGGGTGTAACAGATCTCTCGTAGGTCATAGAGCGAGAAATGTTCTCTGTATAGATATAACCTATATCTCGAGCTTCTCTGCAATTTTTCTCTAGTAAGTCTATATGTTAAGAGTTGCTTGTAATTACAAAATCAGGAATATATTCAAGAATTCAAGATATACATTTTATATCTCAAATCTCATAATTGAACATGTGACATTTAAGTCAAAACACTTAAAACTGTTTTCGGTAAAATAAAAAACGAAAACTTTCCTTGCGTAAAGTGTAGCATAAATATGAAGTTTTTTTGTGTAAAAATTCTTGTGTTGCATCCTTGGAAGATACGAACTTCAATAGGTAGGTACCAAATACCTAGGTTCGGCTTTCAGACATTGCAGGTGCTGCTAATCTCAAGAATATCAAGGGTTTGATGGACTGGATGTTATCAGAATCAACGAGGAAGAATTCATTGACTCTCTACAAAAATTTTAAACGCTTGTCCACTTATCGGACATGCTAATGTATCCATTTTTATTTATTGAAAGTGGTCAGAGCCACTGCGAGACATTTTACATTAAAATTGTTTGGGATGGGAGAATTGGCTAACATATTGACACTAAATTCTTACATTGTCAATGCGAGTTTTTTTTAGTTCAATTATTGCCTTTAAAAGACAAACAAGGCAGTACTTAGCCCTGTGGACTCCGGGTTCAATCGTGTATTCTACACCAATTTCATTCCTCTCTCACGTTGCAAGTTGATGATGATGATGATGATAATGATAATAATAATAATAATAATAATAATAATAATAATAATAATAATAATAATAATAATAATAATAATAATAATAATAATAATAATAATAATAATAATAATAATAATAATAATAATAATAATAATAATAATAATAATAATAATAATAATAATAATAATAATAATAATAATAATAATAATAATAATAATAATAATAATAATAATAATAATAATAATAATAATAATAATAATAATAATAATAATAATAATAATAATAATAATAATAATAATAATAATAATAATAATAATAATAATAATAATAATAATAATAATAATAATAATAATAATAATAATAATAATAATAATAATAATAATAATAATAATAATAATAATAATAATAATAATAATAATAATAATAATAATAATAATAATAATAATAATAATAATAATAATAATAATAATAATAATTAATAATAATAATATGCACACTAGGATTGCATTTTTATAAACTTATGCATAGATTTGTATTGAAATCGATATAGAAATTATGGGTCCATTGAATAAACTAGAAGCTATAATAAAATTAAATATGAATTTTTTTGAATTTGTGTTAAATGTTAAGACGCTGTAGGTTTGGCAATAGATTATGAGTACAGTTTGGCTCGGGGTAAAATGACATGGTAATTAGCGACGGCTAATTTTTAGGCAAATTCGTAAAAGTAGTTCGGTCCATTACGCTAGTGTAATGTTAAGGTTGCTATCTAAGGTTGCCAGATTACGCATGGCAGGCAGGTTTGGGATTCTTGAAACATGATGTAGGATTTTTAGAAATGTATAGGCAGACTCTTGAATGATAAAGAGCAAATTTCAGAAAAGTAGAAATGAGGTGGCAACATTGGATTAGAAGCTAGTAGTTGGGCCTTAGGGTCAAAAGAGGAGGTTATTTTGGAGAATTTTGAAGCTTAATAGCACATTCTAAGCGTAATCTTGAACACGTGTGTTCTGATCATTGGTGGGACAAGACGTAACTGGTAGACGATTCGGTGTCATTCTTGCCTCAAGAGTAGAACCGCGTGTCATCGCTTGGTAGAGGATTCAAATATCTTAACACCGGACATCCAGATATCTAATAGTTTTCATTGGTCGGCAAGTTCTCCGTTAAAGCGAATACTGATTATTAAAAGTTTCAAAGTCAGATTCTGATCACATCCTTTCTTTGAATAACACCCTCGCTTACCTCGATAGTGAGAAGAAAATATTACAGCTTCAACTTGGAGTAGTACACTGCTTCAAAAAAGAGGTATAGAATTTTTAGCGAAATACAAGGTGCTGCTTTGTTTTGGACACGGGGCAAAGAAGACAGTGTATGCGCTTGTCAAACAGCTACATTTATATAATTTTTTTATTGCATTTGGCTTCTCTAAACGTTGTCTGTTCCTTAAACATCAGTAAAATATGTTATTAAATCATTGATTGAAAATATAAACTAAAATACCGTAAATAAACTAAAACACTTCGAGAGTAGAATTTGTGTATAAAACGCTGCCGTTGCAAAACATGTGGATTTCACTTTAGAAAGGAATTCATGCACAAAGTTTGCAGATGGCGTTGTGGAGTATTGGAGCCAGAGGTGTTTAACTGTTTCCGTTTGCAGACGTGACATAGTGCTGGAATACAAGAGGTAGACAAAATAGCGCCGGTAAACAGTCTACAGCTGTGGAGAGAGTTCTGGCCAGGTGATAAACAAGTCCACAAACAAAAGTGAACTAAACGAGGCATCCGGAATACAGATCTGCCAACACGTACCAATGGAATGGGCTCTTGGAAAGCGTCACTGCTGTTTTCACGTTTAAAGCATGTCATTTCTAAACTTTTGTTCACATGGACTTCTGTTTCATTGGGGAAGGTGGTACGTTACTCAAGTTCTACTCTCATTTCAACTCGTTCTATAATTCTGATGGTGCCTTACGAGTATGGATTATTGCGGTTATGCAAATAACTTGCAGTTCAAAAATGACTTACGACAGTTCGAAGTAAAAAGGTTTTCTTCTAAAGTTTAATGCTTCTAGATGAATATTAAACCTGACTCCATTAAATTTACTATCTACTGAATGATTTTCATTATAATATGCGTTCCGGTTTATATAGAACCACTAGGAAAAACTGATACTGAAATTTCATCGCAATATGCATTTTTAGCTCCTTCGATAAAAAGAAATCTTGTGTTACATTCTCTAGAAAGCCAACTTTCCGGGATGCCGAGATGCTGGCCACATCTCCTTTCCGTATCGGTTGGATGATCGCCCACCTTCATCTTTCGTATGTGGGCGTGAGACCGGCAATCGGGTTGGCAGGCCTTGACCCAGTAGGGACTGTTGCGCCATAGGTTAACGTTTGTATTACATTCACATGATACTCACAATCGTTGTTTTTTCTAACGTATATAAGTTAGAAATATATGTTTTGAGCCCTCCTAAATGAATAAAAAAAAAGGTCTGTATGTAGAAGAGCATATCTCACAAAGAAAAGTCGGATAAGTAACAAACTTTGTATTCTCCAAAAACGCCACAGGAATGATTAAAGTTGATTAAAATACCATATATTAAAGTTATGTTACTTGCCAATGTGAAGAGAAAACGTGGTGCATTGTGGTGGCCTGTTATTTCCGAAGTATCTGTCACTCTGTCCTGTTATAAGTCATGTCAACTTTCAGTTGTTTCTCGTGAGTGCATGGAAAGAGTATGGAATTTTAAGGCCACTATATAACATTTGACTGTCGCTATTTTTAGGTTATAGGTATAAGGCTATATTTATAAACAGATTTATTTAGATTAAAATTAAGTAGGTAGAAAAACAGTCTGGTGTGTTTCACTCACATGACTCTCTCCCTTATTATACAAACTATTCTTACAAGCGCTTATTCCTCATCTACTTCATTTTGTTCGAGATAAACATTTGCAAAAACTATCTTATTGATAATTTTGTTGTAGACATAAGCGAAATATGGAAATACACTAGGCTGTAGTATAGCCAAAGCTTTAACGACCAGATCGTCATGTATTGTCTTGGAAATAAAAATACTGAAGATTGGATTGAATTATTTTACGGAAGGGACTTGACACGCAATTTCAGTCTTGGTCTATTGCCCTAAGTGTGGCATCCCCGGGAGAAAGTATGAGGTGAGAGGAGGCAAGGTGGCCTCCCCAAGGTTCCACGACAGTGTAGAGGGCAGGGTCCATACAATTGACCAGTTGGAAACTCCCCGGTAGGCCAGTACAACCGGTATCCCACCAAAGTGGTCTTAAAATGACCATTAAATCGCCCCGGAGACCATCCTACCGGAGGAGTAATCGGCTCACTCAGTTCATATCACCCTGCCATGCAGCGCCAAGACTCCTGCTGACACTTCTATCCTGAAAGAGATCACCAGATCAGGGATGATAATGGAGATGAAATGTAGGGACAGGAAATTGGGGTGGGTGTAATTAGCCTGCACAACATTCGCCTGGCGACCCGGGAAATCCCAGAGAAAAACATGTTTCAGATATGTAGGCCACGGATATGAACCCGGATCTGGCCAATTACTTGCCATCTTACATCCTGCTTTACACTTTTCCCCCATTTTTAATTGTCACTTTTCTCACCAGGACAAAATGGCAGCTACTACATAACTAGATGTTGTGGTATTTTTTGTTGTAATTTTACGTTCTCCAACGTTAAGTCATATCGGACGGTGAATGAAATGGGTGAAATTATGCTCAAATGCGTCCAGGGCCCATAAATCTTAGAGCTACCCGACATTCGTCTTTAAGGATAAGGGAAAACCCCGGAAAAAACCGTACCCTGACCGAGATTCTCGTGTGCTACCGTGCCTCATTTATTGTTCATAAGATTGCTGCACGTAATTCTTCCTTATTTTTGATTCGGAAGGAATTGATCTATTGTGGTACTTCTCCAAGAACTTCCTAAATACTTCATTTTCAATTTTTCTGAATAGAATATTAGTCACTATCATTGCATGACACAATTCTACATAGGAGTTATTTTTCATGCTTGTCTCCTCCAAAGATTGAGTTAAGAGCAGCTGTTTAGGTTTCGATTTGCGTTTCTCATTCGCCTTGTGGCTTGCTCCCTGAACATGTTGAGAGAGATGGAACTTTTTGTCACTCGAAACCTAAAACAAATATAGAAATTATACCCTGGTATTTTACTTCTACTTTAATGGAATATTTTATACTAAAACTGACAAATGTCAGACGATTTTCATTGTTTCCATAAAATGCAAAGAACACAACTGCAAGGTGTAATTTAAATTATAATTAGAAGAGTTCTAAATAAGTCAATGAACTCTGATTTAGGAGCTAAGAAATGTCTAAGCATTGCACATGGACAAAGAGATTTGATTTATTTAAATGCGCCACCAAACTAAATTAATTTGAAACTTTAAAAAGTAGGCAAGTTCATTTCTAGCAGTGTGGCATTTATACTGAATTTAATAAGGCGGGTAATAATAAATACTTATGTATTAATTATATATTCAGCCTTACATAGCTTTTCATTGCTAGGTTGACAGAAAATTATGTTCCCATCCGAAGTAAAACTGAAAACTCGCCCAACCACTGACGAATCAAACTTGACTTTGAAGTCACGATTTTAGCATTTTTGTCGCTGCACAGTTCACACATTAATATCTTGGAATCTTCCAGCAAACTACTGTAACAACATGCGAAAACTATTTTTCCAGTCTCGCGGTCAGAAAGTACAGTTAGGCATGGGTTCGTTAACCTTTGTCAATAAAACATGCCTTTGACAGTTGAAACTCTACGAGAGGGTGGAACTTGCTTCGACCACTGTGCGTCTTGAAGTGTTGAAATTTATTTATACTGTTCTAAAATGTCGTATTTGTAATTTCATGGCAAAAGTTGTATTTATTTTCCATTTGATATGAAAGATAGTCCAACGTCGAAATCGACACTTTTAGGCAAAAACCTGAAGTTCCGTAGTTTACTTATAACCAAACCATTTTAATTAGAGCCCCACGCTAAAATACCGAGCCATGTACTGATTTCTGTAAAGACTTGACGAAGTCCGTTTTATATGTACCAGTATTTCAAAACTTGGAAATTAATAAAAGATAAACAAAAGGTACTAAAGGAATAATCTGGAGCTTATTAAAACACTAGCATAAGTACCCGGTTTTGCCCAGGAACCCTGTAACTTTTGGCCTTAGATTGCACTTACCCAAGAGCCTTGGTTCTCTTGGAGACGTTTAAAAATTATCTAACACCTAAAACTCTCGGGATGCATTATAAATAACAAAAAATAGACAAATAAAAACATCGAGAAAGCATTGCTGAACAACCATAATCACAACAGGACGAAAGTGAACGTAAAATAGGAGTTGCAATATTTTGAGTTAGGGGCAGTGTCACTTAAGTTTTAACTAACTTTTGTAATCATTGTTTAGAGAAACACATAAATTATAACCAACCCAAATTTGGTTACATTCAGTTAATAGTTGTATAACTAGAATTTACAGTAGTGTCATGTGCTGGTTTACTTAGCTTCTTCCTAATGATAACCTATACCCTTAACAAGATATTTGTTTTATAATATACATTATATAAATGTATACAAATAAGATAAATATAATTATCACAATTTTCCAGCGCTGCAGTTGCCTAATTAGCCCTGTCTTACTTTGGAAGACTTAATATTTCACATATATTTTATTTTATATATATAAAATTTCGGGAAACTATTATGCAGAAGCAGTTAATCAAGATGATTCCACTATATTGCTTTCGGGCAATATAACCTTGTTTATTCTCAGTAATCAATACATACAAAAGTACTAAGAACACAAGAACGTTATAACAAAAGAAAGAGCAAATTTCCATGATAAAGGAATATTATATAATGTTCCTTTGTTATTCTGCAAGGCCGTGAAAATGTTAAGTACAGTTTGGCCGTTTGTTCTCCGGCTCTGAGATTTCTTGAGAGGGGAACTGGCTCTTGCCAGTTCTTCAGCGGGAATTTCAAACAGAGGAGGAACACACGTATTTTAAATATTTCACGCATTTGCATATTTCACGAACCAGTAGCCAACTTATTATAACAGCGATAATAATAGGAATTACGAACACTAAAAATCGGAATTCACGTAGGCACAAAATAGCAAGCAACTGAAGCCACGTGGGCCAAACAAAATTAAAATGGCAACACGGTGTTGGATTCGAAAGCCATGTCTAGCAGCGACGATGCTGATTGGCGCTCGCAGACAGTTCCTGACCACGACACCGGCTTTAGAGATTCCCAGTACTACCAACAGAAGCAGTTAGTGTGTGTGAAAGGTGTGAACGAAATATTCGAATAGAGCGGTGTTGTAATGAATATCTTGCATGATAATGAAATTGCAAGTTGGATTTCAATGTTTTAAAGCTAATATGGTACTATATTTTCATTCTAAAGATAATTTTGAGGATAAGTTTTCAATTGCTCATCACTGTATGTTGATACTATTAACTTTCCCACTCTGCCCCCTGCAACCGCAAAACGCCAGAGCCAGAGATCCAGCGGCCGTACTGTAGTTATTCTTATCTTGGCTATGATCGCTGGTTGAGTTTATTTATTTATTATTTATTTTTTTGTAATTTTACGTCCTCCAACATTAAGTCATATTGGACGGTGAATGGAATGGGTGAAATGATGCTCAAATGTGTCCAGGGCCCATGGAGCTTAGAGCTACCCGACATTCGTCTTTAAGGATAAGGGAAACCCCGGAAAAAACCTTATCCAACTAACTCACCCTGACCGAGATTCGAACTCGAGACCTCTTGAACGTGAGGCATACACGCTGCCATTTACGCTACCGAGGCGGGCGTCGAGTTTATCGTTGGCAGATGGCCTTGCAAGCCTTTGTTGCCACTACAAAAAATTAAATAGTTTTGTGGAAATAGTGTGAAATTTTGAATTATTAAACCACACAACAGAGAGAGAGAGAGAGAGAGAGAGAGAGAGAGAGAGAGAGAGAGAGAGAGAGAGAGAGAGAGAGAGAGAGAGAGAGAGAGAGAGAGAGAGAGAGAGAGAGAGAGAGAGAGAGAGAGAGAGAGAGAGAGAGACTCCTATTTATATTTAAAGATAAATTTATTATATAAACGTTTACGTATAATTCACCATTTGCAAAAGAAATATTAGATTTCAGGCTCGAAGTCTACTCCCGTCTACAAACGTTTGAGTGTTGTAACCTGCACATGGATAAGCTAAATTGAGGACAATTTGTAAGCAAGTATTTGTTGTTTACAAGTAAGTGAGCTTTTTACATACAGTTTCCTATTTTGGTAGTCAAATACTTCTGGCCGAACAATCACGGACCAGAATGCATTACTAAAACGAATACAGACATAGACTGCTAGCAGATATTAACATAACTATTAGATAGCTTGATCGGAACTAAAAACCTGAGTTAGGAGCGTGTGTGAAATATAACGGTGTTCACCAACGGAAGAAGTGTCACTGTCGCTTGTGTCACCTAACGTGTGATTTTATATCTGTGTTATTTCGAACTTATAAAGGAATCCTAACATGAGGAAATCTCCACATACCTCTGTGAAACGAAGTATTACTTAAACATTTTTCAGACTTTTTCAAATTTTTACGTAAAGTGCTAAAGTGTTAATTCTTTTGATTCTTATGAATAATATTGACTTCTTTCGTTAACGTGTCATTGCTGTCTGAGTCTTTCACGCATTAAAACTGTAAATTACTGAACAATTACCTACGAAAAACCTGTTCATATAAGCATTCATGGATGTAATTAAAAATGTGTTTTATTTAAAATCTTCGTGGAATCGCTGTGAAAAGGCGATGGGTGTGGGGGAGGGCTTGTGAACACCTATCCAGAAAACTGACATTGAAGGCTGAAAAATCATAAATTATTGTCTGCTACCCATAAGGAAGCTATTACCCAAAATGATCTCATGCTTTGGTCCAGTTGCAATCTGTACCCTTGGTTTTATGATGGGATATATTTTATTTGTCTAATTTTTCTACACTCCGTTGCGTAATCGAATTAACAGTTTTACAGTTTATTGTTATTGCTATGCTTTAAAATGCTGTAAAACGTTTGGAAATGAAATGAAATGGAATCTTCGTATAACAGTATTCATTAAATTGAACTAACTTGTTTTTCAACAGCAAATTCCTCTCTTTTTAAAATCTTTGACACTGCTGAGTGACATATAGGGAGTATTTGAGTTCTTCAGCAATTAACCTAATCTTTGGAAACATTTCTGAGCCAAATACTTCCTATCCTATAAGGATTAAAATGTATCTATATGTTGCAGCACATCTTCACAGTAGTGATAAATATCCAAATATAAAAATACTCCACAAAACAGAGTGTATGTTTTCTGGTGGACTCATTGCCACAATTAAAAAAAAAACTCTTCAATTCTTAAATTAAAAATGCACTAGTTTTTCGAAAATAAATAGCAAACATTAATTAAAATAGTTTAATATTATGAACATGATTGCTTAAAAGTAACTGAAAATAGATAGGCCCTATTGTTTCGATCATCGGCAAACCGTAAACAATAATTATATTCCCAGCCTAAGGAAGTCGAAGAAAAGCATATAGGCCCGCAGTACCACATTTTAATGTCATTAAAATCTACACGATTGTCTTTTTTCGAATCACTGTGGTACCATTTAAAAAAAAATTGTTCTAAATTGAGAGAATTCTGGAGAACTGATAAGCAATTACAGACTACTATCGAAATCTTCATAAAGTATTCAGCTGTCATTCTTTGATATCATTTCAGGCGCGACTCTGGGCGAATTGATTAGGTGACTAGGAAAACTGGCTGACCTAAATTCGCAAAATCAGCATTTCGAAAACAGATTTTATACTGTAATAGTGGTTTTGAATTTCGATGGGGCTTCTCTTTACACATGCATCCAAAAGTTCCTTAAAATTGCCTTTATTTAAAGAGTCCTCTCTTTAATTAAGTCCACGAAATTCCATTTCTTGTCTACTTCCCTAATTGGATATTGTATGAAAAGCCTGTTAAGCTGAACGTTCTCATTGTATTTTACAATATATAGACGTGAGCTTTCCCGAAGAGCGTCTGCAGTTATGTGCCTCATACCAACGGGTCTTAAATGTCCTGGTGAATTTTGAAAATGCTGCACCACAAAGTTTTGCTAAACATAGCAGTGGTGTTGGCTTACCGACATTTACCACGTCGCGTTTATCATCATTTTTCCACAAAGAAAATGAAGTTTGGAGAATGGAATACACCTAGTCGTGTGTTGTATTCATTGCAAATCCCTTAAATATGAAATATTAAACACTTGACATATCACACAGTAATTACTGATCACATAAAAATTATGTTCTTACACAGGATGCAAATGATAATAAATAGTAGTACTGTCCAGCAACGCAAAGAAGGTCCCTGAAAAGAATGTGCTGTCTTATATAGTGGGACAAGGACAGCGAATGTGTGTGGCAGAGAACCCCTGCTACACAAGGAGCAGAACCGTTCACTCTGTACACTAAAACCGAGGTGATTCATTCACAAAAGTAGAAGCCCCCAGAATGTTTTTGAATGGTATGTAACAACTACATGGGGTGTCATAAACCTGTCCAGGGAGGGTGTGGGAACCTTCGCCAACCCCCCTGCGTATCAGGCCTCGGAGACTATCTCTCCTGTGGAGGATAGTACATGACACGCGGAGCTCGCTTCAAGCGGGTTACCACTACTACCAATAAATTTCTTTTCAAATAAACGAAAAAGTAGGAAGAAAGTCCTGTATTGTGTTGGCAACACGAGTTGGTGCAGAATACACGGCTTCTAAGAATCGAATCCGTGGCCATGGTAAGCAGCAATTCATTCTGCCCCACCAACCTCTCCTTATCCACCGCGTGTGTTAGGGCAGCTCCATTACAAAATATAATTTGGAGAACTTTTATAAATGAAAATCAAATAAAACATAATCATGTAAGTTATTAAAAAAACAAATAGGTAACTCGGCGATTCAAGCACATCAAGGAAGAACTGCCCCTGTATCGTTTGTAAGGCATTACAAAGTTTTACATCTACTATTTACTGCATGTTTACACACTTGAAGTATATTCAGTTTGTAACTTATCTTAGGAAGGAATAATCATTGTATACCTATTATGTTTGGTTTTGTGAACCTATTTTAATTTTTCCGTTGATAATTAATAATTCTGTGTTAACCCACGTCTTTATGGTAAACCCATTCAGGGTCACATTCATAAATAAACAAAATTTGTATATTTTTGTATAACAGGCTAAAGGAATATTCTAAGTCATATAATTAATGTCCCACCGATTCCGAAACTTAATCCAGGAATAGGGATAGTGATGTATAAAATGATATACAATTCTTGCAAATGGGGTCGCCTTAGACACCGACTTTCCTGCTAATGAATTTTCAATAGTTGTGACGAAGTTAAATCGTAGAAGAGTGTCCGAAGCTCATTTGTAATGCAGTCTGAAAACTTATCTGTACAGCAATCAGGTACCAAACAGTGTTATTTATAGTTTCGCTTTCATTCTCGAAGTGCTGTGCTAATGATGTGTGTAAATTTACTTAATGTACATCATCATGGTACAGGCATGTCTGAGGCGGTTTGTTTCAGCGTGAATCACATATTGAGTATTTGAGAACCGTTATGATGCTCGACAGCTATTATTATTTATGGAATTTTGTCATTCGTTTAAACGCAATTGAATAAGCTACCAACCTATATGACATTTTGTGCAATGAGTCATGTACATAGTTATTCCCAATAAATGACTAAAATTATCCCTGTACAAATTGTTGTAAACAACAGATATTTGGACATAATATTGCATCACTGATATCAAACAAGGCTTGTTTCTAAGGTGGCACATACTTAGAGCTTACTCTTCTCTCTCTTTCTCTCTCTCGTACACGTACATGCAAATACATGTTCTAAAAATGTATATCATAACGTGTATTTCCAGTGATATCTGGATAAATTAACATCCTCCAACGTTAAATTATATCGGAGATATGACACCCTAAAATAGTGCTCAAATGAGCCCAAGGTCCTTATAGATTAGAGTTTCCCCACATTTATCTTTCAGGATAAGGGAAAACTCCGGAAAAAAACTTATCCATAAAACTCGACTGTCCGAGATTTGAACTCGGGACCCCTTGAACGTGAGGTGATATCTCGTTATAGAACGTTTGGATCTAATGTAATTCTTTTCCTACAGAATAAGATAGCTTGGGATAAGCTTCTAGAAATGCCACACAATTTAAAAGCTGCTACTTAAACAGTCCAGTTAAAATGTTTGTGGCTGCCTTTGACTGGAAAATATTGCAACAATATAGCTTGCATAATGTGCGGTAACTTTCACTTTGCCCGCCTCGGTAGCGTAGATGGTAGCGTGTCTGCCTCACGTTCAAGAGGTCCCAAGTTCGAATCTCGGTCAGGACGAGTTACCTGGATAAGGTTTTTACCGGGGTTTTCCCTTATCCTTCAAGACGAATGTCGGGTAACTCAAAGATCCATGGATCCTGGACTCATTTGAGCATCATTTCACCCAGTTCATTCACTGTCCGATATGACTTAACGTTGGAGGACGTAAATTACAACAACAAAAAAAATCCTTCACTTAATACCTAGGGCCGCCCACGCAAATTATATCATCAGGGACATTTATAGAATTCAAAATTTCAGGGGATGCGAAAATATTTAAATAAATTAACAAAATAATATAAATAGTTCATTGCAGTATTTAATTAGATGTTGTATTTAAGATAAATTTCTTTCTTTAAGTTTGTTGATTTATATGCTCTGATCAAACAAATAAGCGAAAAGTATTTTCAAGTACAATTGTACTTTATAATATAATGTGGCGTATCAAATGATAATTTTTGAGTATGTAAATAAGAAAATGTAATATTACATATATTCAAAAAGTAAAACATTATTAGATTTACTATACTGGCTTGTTTAGACAGAAACAATTGGATACATTGAACTACTATATATACCACCCACCAAATATCTATTTTATTTGTAGATTTTTGCCCTATTATTACTAATTCTTTTGTTGGTTCTAACATTCCAAATATTACCTAGTTATGCTTTTACTGTGCATCGGTATCACAATGTCTATAGAAGTAGTTATAAGACACCCCCTTGCGAAGCTTTCCACCAGCTTAAAAAGCAACTAAGCTCCTCTGGGGGAGGACGTGATTATTATTTACGGGGGAGGAATGGAGAATGGAAACCTCTGAGTTTGACTGTTGCTAAAATGTTCGTTCAAACTTTGAAGTACGCGCAACCTGGAGTTCTTCGTTTGACAACTATTTATTGACGTAACCTATTTTGTATAAAAGACAAAAATGTTCATGAAATAAAAAGGATTGAAGCCCAGATACAAGCAGTTTATCAACTTAATGTGGGCTGTGTACCAGAACTCAAGACGTAATTACTTGATCATTTAAACGTGGGCATATGCTTCAAGTTTCGGATGTTCACGAGGATTCTTCAAAGAAATTATCGATAAAATTCATGCTATTGTAAGGGAAGATCATAAATATTAACAGGTGAGGTGGTGGGCTGAAGTTCTGTATACCAAGAAAAAGAATGAGCGATGGTTAGCGCGTTTGCCGACCACAGTTCATACGATGACTATTTTAAAATTATGTTTATAAAAGTGCAATATAATCGAATCACTTTTGGTAGCAGTTTTATAGCTGGGATTACCACCATACCCTGGAAAGAGAAGTTTGGCGAGGACACTAGAAAAAGCTAAAACCGGTGTGAAAACTAGTGACAACAGCTTTTGGCACTCACACGGCAATATCACGACTACCTTTTTATTACACAATATTACTGTACTCTGTGTCAAAATAAAATGTTCCAGCTGGGAGGCGAAGAGGGACAAATACCGAAAGGAAACACTTAGTCTACTGATTGGTAGAGGTGAGTTCATTTAGAAGTGGTGGCATACTCCATTGGCTGAAATAGGAACTGATTCATATTGAGCTTTTAGGCAATGAGAGACCTCAGAATATCTTCCCCAGCGGAGCAAATCACATTATAGGAGCTGGTTTCGCTTTATTGCTGTTAACATCTCAGTCGGCCTAATGAATTATAATATGGACTACACTTACCAGCAATTGGTTATTGAGGTTTTCCATAGCGAAATTATTAATAAAATCTCCATACAATTATCAACAAATAATACTTTTAGAGAAATGCCACCCTGTGCATGTCACAAAAATTTACCCAAATGAATTTAGTTAATAATAATAATAATAATAATAATAATAATAATAATAATAATAATAATAATAATAATAATAATAATAATAATAATAATAATAATAATAATAATAATAATAATAATAATAATAATAATAATAATAATAATAATAATAATAATAATAATAATAATAATAATAATAATAATAATAATAATAATAATAATAATAATAATAATAATAATAATAATAATAATAATAATAATAATAATAATAATAATAATAATAATAATAATAATAATAATAATAATAATAATAATAATAATAATAATAATAATAATAATAATAATAATAATAATAATAATAATAATAATAATAATAATAATAATAATAATAATAATAATAATAATAATAATAATAATAATAATAGTAGTAGTAGGTTTAGCAGTTACTTTGCATGACTGAATACCGTTGTTACGCGCGTTATAGATAGAAGGAATAAAATGGTGAAACTTGCAAAAGTCACGTTACTTGCCCTAAGAGGTGCAGCGTATACATAGTTTCTGGCATTCCTGATATCCATATATACATTCTTAAAATACAACATTAATTAAAAGTGTTAATGATAAATTCCATTTTGTTTCTGCAGTTCTAACGTAAGAATTCTTGTTTTGGTATGCTGAAATAAACGAAAACCTTTTACAGCGCCTGGTACCATACCTCACTTCAGTCTTATTGCGTCTACCAGAAAAAAAAAATGATAGCTATATGTTGGATCATACTGTGTTTCACTTGTTTTTCGTTGAATTTATGTCAGTGAGGCCTCTCGACAGATAGAACGCATTGTTGCCACTTCTATTTCTCAATGGCAGTTCTACATCACTATTTACATATAAGAATTAAATGGTAAATGATAATCGGTATCAAATCAAGTTAATTATAATTTGTTATCAATTTCTTATTGCAGATAATGATTTTGAAATTTGAATATGTTATTCTCTTTAGCAACCTTCCTTGAATAATTCTGTTGCAAGAAGTCTTCCTTCACTACTCTTTAGAAAAGAAGTCCGTCTCGGTAGCGTGGTGTTAGCGTGTCTGCCTCACGTTCAAGAGGTCCCGAGTTTGAATCTCGGTCAAGGTGAGTTACCTGGATAAGGTTTTTTCCGGGGTTTTCCCTTATCCTGAAAGACGAATGTCGGGTAACTCTAAGCTCCATGGACACTGGGCTCATTTGAGCATCATTTCACCCGTTCCATTCATCGTCCGATATGACTTAACGTTGGAGGACGTAAATTACAAATAATAATAATTAAAAAAGAAGAGTCACCAGATAATATCGATGACATATAATAAAGTAGGGGAACTATTGTGTTCTAACTAATAATAAATCTATGTTGAGATTTCAACGTGATTAAATCTTGTGAAGTTCCTGAAAAAAGCATACATAGAAAAATGTCCGTTTGTTTAAACAGCTTGACATAAAAACGGAAATGTTCTTTAAAAACCAAATTTGATATTTAAGTTCAGCGTCTTCCAATAATGTCACTCGAAGATTTAAAGAAATTCTCCAATCCTGAATTAGTTTTTACATGGAATAGTTAAAGATTTATCGGCTAATGAGGAAATTCCAGTTAATAATACTTAACAATTATAACATATTTTTGGGCAGGTCTCGCCACTTAGTCTTGACCTAGTAACATGTGCCTCCACAGCTGGAAACCAAGGTAATACTGCGTATGTCCTTTCTGTAGAATAGTTCTGTAGAACAGTTTAAATTTGTTATTGTTATCTGCAGGCTTATAAACAAACACCATGGGTAAGTGACAACCAGATAATCCAAAGTTGCTTCACTTTAGTTTCACGTCCGAAGTGACTACCCCAGACCATCTTGAAAAGTGCTAAAAGGGCAGACGAGTCAATTTTTGCAGAGCTTTCTAAGGTGATTATGGATAAGGTTCACACCATATTTTACAACTCGGACAGAACATTGACAAATGCAGATGAGAGATAAGGCAACCTTAGTAACTAGGAAGCAAACCGTAACTTGTGTAGTGCTAGTCCTGTTTGTATACTCTACACAAACGTACTAATTTTCACGTACTTATTAGCAAGTATTCTCTAAATAGCACTGAAGGGAAAGATGCCTCCCAGCTCCACTTACAAAACGTGGCATCTCTATACGTAGTGAAGAAATTACACATGATTGATAAACAACAGAAAGTAAAGGCACAGCAATCAAGAAGAGACAATATTGGGTATTTCCAGTAAAATTAATACTCACTTTGTTGTCGAATGCCATATTTTTCCTCTATTGCATCTCAGTTTAATAAACAGGAATGGAGATCAAGTTACAACATTCGAATTTATTTGCAGACATTTGCTTTTTTTATTCAACATGTGACTCTACCACTGTCTTTATGTTTATTACGATATATTTTATCCATTATTGATTTTATTTTAGGAATTACATTACATAAGTGAACGAACTATTCACAATTCTTTATATATAGTTTGTGAATAATGAACTTATAAAGGAGGGAGAATGAAGAATTGTACACATTCTCCAATTTAAACTTAGTTTGAAGAAAGTCATTACCATATGTCACCAACAATGAATACTTCGGAAATGGATAAAGTATAAAATTCATTTTATCTACATAGAAAGTACCTTCTAAAAATTCTGCATAGACGAGCACGCGCAGATACACATACACACGCAAACGTTCTAAAAAGTTTTAATGGATAGGGATTTTCAAAACAGGCATTTCCTGTGAAACCTAGTTATTGTATTTTTGAGTGAAATGCAATATTTTCCTGTTTACTGTAAGCACGTAGGCGATAAAATAAATAGATTGCAAAAGAGGAAGTGCAGCAGTATATATTACAACACTTACGCATGCACTTCTGTGGCGTAACGGACAGCTTGCCTCTCTCGTAGTCTGAGGGTCCGATTAGGTATGTTGCCTGTTCAAACACTTCTGCAGATTTATTCTTAGCTTAAAAGATAAATGTCGAATAAGCGTCTTGAACTCCAGGCTCATCTTTACAAGATGTTGTTGGGAGCACAATTAAACGTTGACAACAAAAAGCAATTAACTGTCACAGTAGGTCCCAGGGGCCTACTTCGGTAGGTACGGGTTTGGCGCACGCGGGGTCCCGAGCCAACAGTCTCCCTCGTGTGGGCTCCTCATCGTGGCTGAGGGAGACGGTCAACAGGCCCACCCACGTGTAGGCCGTGCGTGGAGACGATTAGATTCTTTTTAGATTCTTTTCTAGTTTAGAGTTTAGGATTTAGTGAACGAAATTTTTAGTAGGGTTTGACTGATTTTTTTATGTACGTGTATTTTTAATAGGTTTTGTTACACTTGTATAGTTTTTAGAACGTTTTATATCTGGCTTTTGCCATGACTAGTTTTTTAAAGGGCGCTGATGACCACCGTAGTTGAGCGCCCTTATATATATCATCATCATCATCATCATCATCATCATCATCATCATCATCTACACAATTGGCATGGACATAAGAAGTCCTTGTATCTGGAGTTAATTTTGTATAATCTTGTATAACTGGTAAACAGTCGAAAATGTAATACACAAAAATGTATATCTGGTTAACACAACATGTATTTAAAATACAGTTGTTGTGAAATCAGCCACTTCCGAGACATTCATTGTTAATGGTTCGAATCGTTTAAAACTTTCATTATTTTTTAAGTTCTGTCGATATTCGCTTATTTCTCGCGATGTCTTGAAATCTGTTTGGAAATTACAGACCACCGTACAAAGTCTGTAACGAAATGTGTAATGTTGATATTTCAACAATGGCTTATCCACATTAAAATTAAGTAGACGGAAAAATAAAATATAAGAAACACGCATATTATAAGCACTAAAACAATAGCAATATGATATTGAATCCATGCAAGTATAATACACCCATTTTTTTTTTAATTTTGTAGGTTGCACAAATTTGTAAATGTGCTTTAAACATTCCATCCATAACCAGTATGTATATATTAATGTTCTCTGCTGGAAAAATCTAAACGATTGAAATTTTCTCCGCATTTTGAAGATTGACGCGCGTGTTTAAAAGTTCATTACAAGAAAAAAGAGTATTAATGTTTGAGATATAGCTTTTTAGCTTTAAAATTCTCGTTTAAATTGTCACTTGATAAGAGTTTAACGCATAAATGATATGTTAATCTACGTAAATTGGCATATCAAACTACAAGAACCAAAGTTTATTAATGTACAAAAATCCTCAAATCGATATTTTCAAGAACTTTCCACACATCGATTCCCTCTCATGCCAAAGTTACAACGGTTGCTATTGCTCGCGCAGTCAGGTTTGAATAATGAAGCATTTACTACATTGCAAAGCGTGGATGCGTATTGGAAAACATGTGAAACAATGGAGGTTTACGTAAGCCTATCACACATACATGGCGATTCAGTGAATGTACACTCTGTTCAGCTGTAATCCTGTTTTTGGACATCAACGTGTGACATCGGCAGGCGCGAAAAATCATATATAACGTGATCGAATATTGTAACAAGGAGAAGGAATAGGGGATCAAAAATCCTTTGTGTGAAGCGACTAACGGGCGGCTGCAATGTTAATTTACATTTGTGTATGTAATAATTAATTGGGTAACCTTTCATAACAGAAACGCAACTCGCAAGTGCTTTATTCGTGTTTCGTTACTGTATGCCAGGCTACTCATATTTCGCCATTCTATAAACATCTTAACAGACAAATGCACCACTGTGTCACTAAAGGTCAATACACCTCAACGCTCTGTCATGTGGTAAATTATTTCCACTAACGATTTTAGCTCGCAATGAATATAACTTTGTTACATCTTATTTCTTTTATGGCTGTCATATCTTCGCCTGCTGTGAAATGGCAATGTCATTATTCTTGACACTGTTTTCTTCCTTTTGTCTTCAGTTATAATTGTTTCAATTCTTCCTTTCATTAAACCATATTTTGTCAAGTTCTGTCACCTTTCGAGACGTTGAGCTTTTTTCTAGGAGCTCCAAAAGATGTTTCTTCCTCACTATGTTATTATTTTCTTGCATAATTATGTGAACACAACTGTGAGACATGCTAGGGGCTGCAGCAACTCTTTCTAGTATTTTATGTTAACTCAGTAGAGTACACAACTGTGAGACATGCTAGGGGCTGCAGCAACTCTTTCTAGCATTTTATGTCAACTCAGTGGAGTACCGATCCTTGTGCTAGGCCTCTTCCTTCATATGACTATGACTGGTTTTCCTTTTAATTTTGAAACTAAAGAAATCTCTGTAAAGTTATGTACACTAAATTCTATATATACAGACGTACTGCTTCTATGTGGTAGCATGTCTGCCTCACGTTTAAGAGTTTCCGAATTAGAATCTGGGTCAATGTTATCTGGATAAGGTTTATTCTCCTATCCTCATACATGAATGCTGGATAACACTAAGCTCTATGGATCCTGGCCTTATTTGAGCATCGTTTCATTAATCGTCCGGTATGACTTAACGTTGGAGGATGTAAATAAATAAATGCATTTAAAAAATCTATACTCACACACACGGGCCGTTTTTAAACACATCTTTTTTTGGATCAGGGGATCTCAAAAAGTTTATTTCCGTTAAATCTAAATATCTAATATTTGTGTGGCCACCTACTACGTACTTGTCAGTGACAAACAAGTCAGTTGGAGAGAAAGTGCTAAAATAATAATATTTATGTGACAGCTTTGTCTGTTCCTGGGTGAGGTGCGGCGGTGCCCGTGATACTGCATACAGCGGAAGTTTTCCTTTATGTGATGATGTGGAAGTCAGACTATACAAGGCTGGTATTACCGAGTGTAAGTCGTGTGTCAAATGGTAATAAAAGGAACAATAGATAGCGTCAGCTGTCTGAACATAAAACGAGTGTTTTCAACTTCCAACTTACTGTGTCACCCACACTGCCAAGAAAACTGAGAGAAATGAAAACTTACTTTCAATTCCCAACCTACTGTATCCTCCAGAGTGCAAAGAAAAGTCTTAAAATAAAAGCTTAGGCGACAATTTTTATTTTTTAAAACTTTCCGCTTTTTTATATTATAGGAGGCTGCGTTTTTAAGCACATGGTTTATATAGGTGTTCTTAGATAAAAATATATTACAATATTATAACAGTTTTTGAAACGTAAAACTAAATTTTCTTTCTAAAACGTCAACAAAACTGCTTCAATAAATTATGATATGGAAAACCACGCATTCTATCTGAAATGTTTACTTCGCGTATTCTTCTGCTACTACTTTACTTCAGGATTGATGATCATTAGGCATGAAAGAGTTGGAATCATCTGAGATCGAAGTATCATTAAAAAGAATATTCTTTGCTCCAGACTTGTGTGTTAGCAGTTTTGTACGCTGATGTACATACGTCACAGTTCTTAGGATGTCTTGAAGGTGTGAGTGGAGGTAGCGAAAATCTACTTTAAGAACCGTGAAGAATTAAACAAAGTTGACGTAGCAGTTGGTTTTGGAGGAAAGCAATCCGTAAGAATCGACTTTCTATAACGTAGCGATGTCGAAAGTGGCAGCTTCGCACACCTTAGAAACGTAGGTGATAATGGCCAAACAAGAGATATGTAAAGCAGGGAAACCCGAGACCAAGAAAGGTGTGTTTATGGAACAAAGGATGAGTACAGTTTAGAAAATCATCCTGATGGCAGATAAATAAGCTCAAAACACTGTCACCTTAGTGTCCAGACACTTAACAAGTGTGCGCCAGTAGGAAAAACTGCATTCGGTTTAAAAATTACAGATTTCCTGGAAATGTAGAGTTCAGGTTCTCAAGAATGAAAAGAGAACGTGTTTAGAAAATATGCCTGGTATGTTGTGTTTGTGTGTAAACATAATTTGCTAACTAAAATTATATGCAGAATACATTTAATATTTATTCTGGGTTTTATGAAGATTCGCTATTGAAAAATCATCATTGAAATAACCTATATCTAATCAACCTCCTATAATCTTTTCTTATAGATTATTTTATATATTCTCGTTTCAAACACGGGAAGTCGATTGGGAAGGAAGCGTAAGGAACTGCCTCCGCATCTCCATAAAGCCGAACCCTAAGATACACAGCAACCGTTCCCTCGAGGCTGCGGACTCATCTTTCACATCCATAGTCACACGAACTGCCAATAATTTGACAGTTCCAGCTGACGCTTCTTTACACCCTGATTATCCTGTCTAACGGATATGATGGCTAATATTTATATTTTTAATATTCGGCATAGTTATTTCCTCTGCGGTCCTCTGGTAAATCTCGAAGAAGATACACACTTGTACAGGACAAATGTAACTAGTTGAATTACACATTTTATGATGTCAAATAAAATTGTTGCGTATTAGAATTTTAGTTGCTATAGCTTAAATTTACCCAAAAGTCATTCATTTTCAAACACTAAACATTCCTGATGCTCCATTTGGGCTCACGAATGATATTTATCGACAATCTCGCAAAAAAGGTGCACCCACTTTAAGGGGTAGGTATTGTCTAATTTATACCATCTCAATAGAAGATTTTCCGCAATTAGCATAATGCATTGTTTTACCAATAAGATATGAGTAACAAGATATTGATAAATCATCAAGAATGCCTAGAAAAAAAAAGGCAAAACGAACTAGTAGTATTGATGGAAATTAATAATTTCTTCACAAGGGGAAATATACGAGTCAAATGGAGAATTTAATGTCATTACGGCAAGTTGGCCATGGTAGCTCAATGGGTTAGAGCGGCTGGACGGAAACCAGGAGATCCGTGGTTCACATCCCGGCCATGGCATTGAATTTTTCATGTTGACTCTATCCAACTACTCATGTAAAAATAATAACAATCCATAAGTAACAGCCCAAACCGGGCCTGAGTCTGTCAACCCGACTGCCGACCTCACGCCCACTTACGCAAGACAGAAGTGGGTGATTATCCAGCCAATACTGGAAAGAGATGTGGTTACCATATCTGCAACCCCAGCTGGAAAGTTGTAATTCTTGGCCAGTATTCGCTACATACTTATTACAGGTGCATTCCGTTTCAGGGAACAAGAGTACAACGCTCCAGCCCACTAAGCCACGGTGCAGTCCAACTACTCATGTATAAAGTCTAACGGTAAGTTTCTTCAGTGATAAATAATATGACAATAACAGAATATTGTCAATCAACTTAATAGTTTTTAAACTTTAATAACACATTTTAAACAGGGCTAAAACAAAGTAAAACCTGAGTAAAATACAAATATTAAACTTAGTAACGAATTATTCTAAAACAATAAGAGTTTTAGAGCTTTTAGTAACACATAAACCAAAACGGATTTTCAATTGGAATAGAAGTGTATACTATATTATGCAACGTGAATCAAGACTTGGATTGTTGGCTAGATCAAGTAATGTTGAACGTTGAACATATCTACTTTTAAAACTCCTACCATTATTTTATTTATAACCACTACTGAAAGAAGCATTTCATTACTTTAACGCAATTAGTAACAAACGTAAACAGGCACTGTGCGCAAATTATTATTATTATTATTATTATTATTATTATTATTATTATTATTATTATTATTATTATTATTATTATTATTATTATTATTATTATTATTATTATTATTATTATTATTATTATTATTATTATTATTATTATTATTATTATTATTATTATTATTATTATTATTATTATTATTATTATTATTATTATTATTATTATTATTATTATTATTATTATTATTATTATTATTATTATTATTATTATTATTATTATTATTATTATTATTATTATTATTATTATTATTATTATTATTATTATTATTATTATTATTATTATTATTATTATTATTATTATTATTATTATTATTATTATTATTATTATTATTATTATTATTATTATTATTATTATTATTATTATTATTATTATTATTATTATTATTATTATTATTATTATTATTATTATTATTATTATTATTATTATTATTATTATTATTATTATTATTATTATTATTATTATTATTATTATCATTATTATTATCATCATTATTATTATCATTATTATTATCATTATTATTATCATTATTATTATCATTATTATTTATTATTATCATTATCATTATCATTATCATTATCATTATTATTATTATTATTATTATTATTATTATTATTATTATTATTATTATTATTATTATTATTATTATTATTATTATTATTATTATTATTATTATTATTATTATTATTATTATTATTATTATTATTATTATTATTATTATTATTATTATTATTATTATTATTATTATTATTATTATTATTATTATTATTATTATTATTATTATTATTATTATTATTATTATTATTATTATTATTATTATTATTATTATTATTATTATTATTATTATTATTATTATTATTATTATTATTGATAAATGAAATAGTAATAAGTTTTATGCAGCTTTACTGTCCAGATTTAAATGAATAGTAACAATAAATGAAGTCTAGTACAATCAATTATTGCTCACTTTTTCAAGTTTATAAATATTTAGAAGTACCTTATCGAGAAAGGTGGTACTATGGGATTTGAAACTTCTTCTTCTTTACCTTACCTAGTAGTACCACTTAGAATTTGAAAATGAGACTTCTACATTCACACGTATGACATACTGGCTAGAGTATAAAAAGACAATCACATAACAATTGCGAATTCAATGATGAGAATAAATTAGTGTTATTTTAAAGGATAGAAAGACACGCCTGAAATGTGGATAAAGACAAGGATAAAGTGACACTTGCTCTGTTGTTTGCTATACTCGTATACGTCCGCGTGTTGTGCTGAGTAAAACAGAAGTGTGGTGCTTGTAGCCGATCCAATATAGTTGAGTGTCTCTTAATAACGCGCTACTCTGGAAAATAAGGAACGTATCTTTGAGAGTATTGGAACCCTCTTAAATCCTCCTCCCAAAGAGGAGGCTTGGGGAAAGAAAGAAAAACAAAAACAAACCTTATCAGAGATCCTTTTCCGTTGAAAATACGCCTCTTTGAACAAAAATATTTTTATAAATAATTTTATTTGTCTGCTTAAATATTAACCTTTTACGTTGCATGCCGTTATTTTAATTTTCATTCTATTATAAAGAGATTTTTCTTCATATGCAAAAGGCTCTTTGGTTACAATTTTGGCCAGTTTTAAAATTTGGAATACTCTACCTATCGAATTTAATGCCTGATTTATATAATTTTGAGATGTAATTTGTGGAACATTTATATTTGTCAATAAATAATGAAAAACTGTGTTTACTAATATGTTTCATCATCTACTTTAATCTTTGGGGTGTTTCTGGAAAACTGCATTACAAATTATTATTTGTAACATGCTTTTTTAACATGATGCAAAGGAGGGTAAGAAATAGAAAGAGATAAAATAATATTAAAGAAAAGTACCTCTCCGAGGAGAATCATTTTTCAAAGACTAAACCACATAAATGAAGCATAACACGCTTTTAACTTCAGCAGCACACGTTTTTTCTGTTTACTTACTATATGATTAAACAGAAACTGGATATCTTTTTTCGGAAAATTTATAGCTACATATGACTGTGATTCATTGAAATTAAAAACTACTCTTAGGCAGGTCAACACAAAACGTATGCAATTTACCTGAAGTAATTTTTGAGGCGAAAGATTAATAATGAAATGTTAAAAGACATTCCTTTATATAAGTTCTACTTTCGTTATCCCCTCCTCTCTCTCTCTCTCTCTCTCTCTCTCTCTCTCTCTCTCTCTCTCTCTCTCTCTCTCTCTCTCTCTCTCTCTCTCTCTCTCTCTCTTTGTCGACGTATTACCAATATCAATAAAAGTATTTTAATATTTCTCGGTTAGTCCCAATTCTAACAGAAAGTTTTAGAGAAAGTTGTAAGTAAGAATTGTTATACGAATATTTAAATTATCGTTATTGACATGAAACATTTGGATTTCTATTATTACCAGTGTTGTTTTGCATTGTTATTTCTCGTGAGTTGTTTGTATACTATATTTATTATTGAATATAAATAATATAGTACGGACTACCTATAGGAGCTGTCTCGACTTTGTGGTGTTATATTACCTAAATTCAATACCATCATTCAAATTTAAAGTAATTTGATCCTTTGTCAAATTATAAACATTACTTAATTCAGACTTAAGATTATCATTATTATAACATTCTCATAATTTTCTTAAGAAAAGACCTGCTTTCATTAATTTTACAATTTATATCGGTCATAAATAACACTTTATTTCATGATAAGATTCCTGATTTATTGGAATTAGCGATTGTAAAAAGGGTAATACGTTGCAACCAAATAAATACAGACCACATTTTCGTACCAGTTGTCTCCAGAACTCATGAACAATTCTGAAAACTAAAATACCTTTTATCTCTAAAGAAAAATATATTCTATTTTATTCAGCATGATTTCTGGTTGGATCATACTACCGTAACTATAATTGTATATTTAATAAGTAAGACTGATGGTTACGAAAATGCAGTTTGCTGTTCGTAGCTTCCAATCTGTAAAACTAGACAAAGAATTAGCAACATTTCATTATTATATGGAGATTAGATAAACTGGACAGTGAAGTTGAATCTAATTTACACGATGAAGTGCTTATTTGTTACAAATGACTTTTATATAAACGGAATAATAATAATAATAATAATAATAATAATAATAATAATAATAATAATAATAATAATAATAATAATAATAATAATAATAATAATAATAATAATAATAATAATAATAATAATAATAATAATAATAATAATAATAATAATAATAATAATAATAATAATAATAATAATAATAATAATAATAATAATAATAATAATAATAATAATAATAATAATAATATAATAATATAATATAATAATAATAATAATAATAATAATAATAATAATAATAATAATAATAATAATAATTACTTTATTATTATTATTATTATTATTATTATTATTATTATTATTATTATTATTATTATTATTATTATTATTATTATTATTATTATTATTATTATTATTATTATTATTATTATTATTATTATTATTATTATTATTATTATTATTATTATTATTATTATTATTATTATTATTATTATTATTATTTCACTGTCGTTGAGCTTTACAGCAATGGACAACCTCAGAAGATACAATACAAATTACAACAATATGATACAGAGTATGTACAAAGTCGAGCTTAACAGCAATTGATGTCAGAAGATAATATAAATATTACAATACACTCTTTCTATTCTATTTTACAGAATATATACAAATGAGAAAATAATGTTCAGTGAATAAGTGACACTATTTACAATTGAGATGCATTTTCAAAAAAATCCTGTAAGGAGTAGAATGGGTTGATTAATAATCTGTCATAAAGCCTATGTTCAAAGCTGTTATTTGGCAGTCGAGTTGCATAATCTGGAAGTGCATTATACATTCTTATACCTAATACTTCAAAACTATTATGTGATTTTGCAAGCCTATGATAGGGTGTATCAATTTGGTTTGTATACTTAGTATTATATTTATGGATATCCTGTCTATAGTTGTAATCAGATAAATTCTTTTTATATAAATTAGGACGGTATAGATGTATAAGTTTACTACTGTCATTATTCTTAATTTAATAAATAATGGCTTACAATGTGCAAATTTGTCTGTATCAGATATAATACGGATAATCTTCTTCTGCAATAATAGGATATTACTAATGTGGCTACTATTAAGATACCATATAATATAATGCTATGAAAAAAGCAAAGTAAGCAGATCTAATGTACAGAGCTTTTTAAGTTTTTGATAAGATATATAGCTCTTGAAAGTCTCGTAGTGATGTAATTAATATATGGTTCCCAGGAGAGTTTATTGTCAACTATTACACCCAAACATTTGACTTCTTTAGTGTCATTTGAACTTGTCAGGTCCCTTAAGCTAAATACAAGTTGTGCTTTCTTTTCATTAAGCAAGAAGCCATTTGTCCTAAACCATATGTCTGCCTGCCTCAAGGTGTCCTCGGTAATTGTTTTAAGTTCTGTAACGTCTGAGCTAAGAAGCTTTATCACAAAAATTATTTTTACATGCTTGGCATTGTACAATAGACACTTCCAAAACTGAAGGTAAGGAGCCAGTGCTTTCTTATGCACAGCTACTATAAATGTGTAATACTGTAAAAGTAGTTCAAAGAATCCAAAGTAAACTTGCTTATGTTTTATTAATGTTAAGTTTGGCAATGCAAGTTCGGTGTAAGTTCAGAAAAATATGGTTTGCAGCTGGAACAAGCTGTTCTTAAACTTCTCACAGACCTGTGGTGCATAAGTGCTCCACAATGGACACAACCTCTCAGCTGGTAGCCGAAATAATAATGAAGGAATAGCTGTTTACCCAGACTCAACAATGGATCTAAATTCGCCAAAGCTAAGTTTCTACTTTGTTTCCGTGACACAGAATTAACAAGAAATTCAAAAAATGACCTACATTACTTTTCTTACGAACACACACTACTGTTAACAATGAAAACACAGGCTGGCCTCTGAATTCCACAAAAGCAATACTGCTCCTCCAAATCACTGTTAAAACATTCAGTTCTTTGTATCTTACCTATATAATATTAATAACAATCGATCACACATATGTAACTGAATACACTCACAAGCTCTCTAAGTTATACTGAATGGTGGTACAAAAACTGATTTCCTCGGTCGATTATGATACAAAAAGAGCGAACTGATTTTTGGTGCCAAAGCTTTGCTGGAATTAAGTAAACACCAATTAATTAAAATGACTCCAATTACTAAAAATTGAGTCTTAATATTTGTTCAGGGAAATGAGTACAGCTTAAAGTGTACAAAAACAGTTTTGCCCTTAAATTTCATTTAATATTAAGAAGTCATCGAGTAAAAATCTACTTACAAAGGACGTCAGAAAAACATTCAAGGGCACCACGCTGGACAACCAGCTGCAGCAATAAACCTACCAACGTACATGACAATCATGAACCCACCGATATCACAAACACAACAAAAAAAATTGTGCTCGCACTTGAAAAACTGACCTCTCATGACATTCAATATTTTTACACGCATATCAAACGAGAGAATGTTTCCTTTTCTCAAGAAAGAAATGTATTGAAAATATATTTTACAAATATGTATCTTTCAAAATGCGGCCGTTTCCTACCGACAAATGCAACTCACTTAAGATTAATTAGAAATTTGGGCAATCTCAATTTAAAATTTCTCCTATGCATCCACATTTCTCACGAGGACCTTAACAAATATCCAAATAGTTTACAAAGTGAATTCAAAGGAACAAGGCCTTCAGATTCATCTGAATTATTTTTATACAAATATAAAGGACATCTTACAAAACATTGCCTATCTCAGTGGCAGAAAATCACACCGATCATATTTCTAATATTAAACCCTATGTCTTTCAATCTTTTACTTCAACAGGGATAAAGAAATCAATAAATTTTACCCCTGAACAAATATCAATTATATTTCCTGTTCAATAGCAGAAGTTTTCTACTAAGCCCACCTTGGATATAAAATCAAGCAACACAAAACAAATCCATTCCAAATATCTTGGGTTGCCATCTGAAAATTAAGAGATTGCTTATTCTGAACGTAACTTGTATTATTGGAGCCAAAAAGACCTGCAACTACACGGATCTAAAATGTGAACATCATGTACCAGGATTGATACTATTTAATTAAAAACAATGGTACAATCAACTACAAATTTGCTTTACATCAAAACCCATAAAGCAACAAAAATTAAAAAATTAAAATAAATAATAAAGATGTGTTAGCCTCTCTCATAAACGCTTAAGATAGCGAAAAACAGCTGACAGTCCAGATACCACACCATCCGATCAAGGGCCAGAAAAGGGGGAGGAGAAAATATCTTTATGTGCTCCCACATGACTTTTCTACCCAGTCTATTCCTATAAACACTTCATATATCTACTTCACATTAATGAAACAAATGTAGAAATTATTTAATTTCGTACTTCCTTGAAGATACAATAGAAATGGGAGAATGTGTTTAAAAGATAGTCAAACATCTGCAGATCTGGTCGCTATGTAATGGCTTTGGTGAAAGGGCGAATAATTATCTATTTCAAATGTGTATTTTAAGATTCAAACCAATGACAAGAAATTTATCTTCAAAAATGTTTACATAAATTGAACTACATTTTTTGTTTAGAAAGATTTTGGCATCTCTTACTGCTTACCAGTTGTAAGTCATCCTGAATGAAGAGAACTCCAGAGCTTATTCTAAGAAACTTCAATACATAGATATATACATTTGGTTTAAATATATGAAATTTGAATCAAAACAATTACAAGTTATTGTTTGAAAGTTGTTCCATATAAAGCGTAGTTTGGGGTGCAACGTGTCTTGAAAATTTTAGTCTCGCATCCTTGGAAGATGCTGAACTTACACCACAAATTTGATATTCAACCGATTTCTCGTTTTTTGATTTATGTTTGTAACTGTAGAACATTGTTATGCTAATTTGCATTACAAGATTCAGCACACACACTAGTAACAATACACCAAACCGAAGAAATGATATATCATTAGACAATTAATGTATTTCAACACTCGAAATTAAAGAAAGGTTAATTCTATGCTAGCTAATCCAAATAAGTAAACTTCCTCTCCTACACAATCAAATACTGACGCACATTACATTATATTTACAATAGTACAATGGAATATTAGAGGGTTCCAGGTGGAATTTGAACACTTGCAACATCTAATTAATAAACGCCAAGTAAATAGCAAACTAATTTCCGAAATTAACTCATCTGCCACCAGTCAGCTCAAAGTAATGAATAAGTTATTGCGTTTATTTTAGTAAATGTTTTGCATGCAAAATAAAATGCTTGGCAACGAGTTTTATGTCCTTTAATAGAGAATTATATGCTCTACAGGACAGCGCACTTAGTTTTGTATACTTATGCAGTATTTATACTTTTCTGTAGTGTCAGATCAACAACAAAGAACATTTTCGACACCTGCTTTTTGCCATAATCGAGATGTCAGAGACACAGTAGGCATTGGAAGTGCTCTTTTCGACTTCACAATCCATTTTATGATAAGAACAGATATAGGCTGGCGCCATAGCTCAGTCGGCAGGGCACCTGCCTGCCGTGCTAGGGGTCCCGGGTTCGATTCCCGGCGGTGGGGGTGGGGATTTTTCTCCGTCCGAGATAATTCCTCATCTTCCTCATAGAGCTTAGAGTCGGGCTACCCAACATTCGCCTTTAAGGATAAGGGAAAACCCCGGAAAAAACCTTATCCAGGTAGCTCACTCTTATCGAGATTCGAACTCGAGACCTCTTGAACGTGAGGCAGACACACTACCATCTACGCTACCGAGGTGGGCGTGACTTATATGCCCTCAGGACTTATGAGCCAAGCCATTATATTACAAAAACAGAATGATTTTGAGTCCTGGATACACAATTTAAATGAAAAGCGATCTTATCACATGGAAGTTCCTTTAACTAACGAATTAGAAGCAGTGGAAGTTTTAGTTAATTTACACAACTGTTTATATTTGTAATTGCTAGTTATTGATTTTAAATCTTCAAAATATAAAGGTGTAGGTATAATGTTTAATATTATATTATTCCAATCCTCTATATGCAAATAAATGTAAAGTGCTAGTGTATAAAACATTATACTGTGGCGTTAAATAGCAGCATTTGAAACGTTATATTTAAATAAAGGCCAAATTGGTAAGTTATACATTTATATATTATCAATATAAAACGATTTTTTAGTTAATGCTATAATATTTACGATAATGGTGTACAGACACATCATCTTCGTATTACGCTGCAATTTATTTTTATTTTCCTTTTTAAAATTTACATCAGTGTATAGTGAGTGAAATCGTTTTTACTTATTAAAGAAAAGTTAGCATTAAAAATAAGTCAAAAGGAAATAAATATTTTTCTTAAAATGGTAATTCAGCTGTAACATTCTCCGGTACCAAAATGAAGTCCATATAAATTAAATTATTATGTTTTATTATTTTTACTATCTTTCAGCATGAGTTAGTCCGAAAGGCCTAAACCATTTCAAACACAAATTTGTCTCAGTGGTTGGATGATGGTAATGATGATGATGATGATAGTTATGTTCAACTAGATTGTCACATTATTTGTTCTTTTTTTTCATGCTGTTAAATATAAATGAGTAACAAAATAAAAAAGTATTCTCGAATATCATGTAAATATGTGTCACTACTTATGTTGTTAGACAAAAGTAATTAAGTATTAATAATTAAATGAAAAACACGCATTACTCCTTGACAACGAGAAGTTTTGAGAGATCTGTGGCTATGAATTTTTATTTTTTAGATGAACATGTATATCATCTTGTTGAGCAGTATTTTCTGTCACTTTTCAACATACTCTTAATTTCTTTGCACACATTTCCTCTCTGTTCTTCAAATTTGAACATTACTTTACTAACGCACCGCTTTCGAGGGCGAAGACGCTCGTGGTCTCATCTCGTATTGGATACATTTAAAACATTAGTGAAATTACAATTCAAAGTGTAACAAAAATTGTTTAACTAACTTCATTTAAGATCATATGTTTTGGAAGTATCAAAATTCTTTTTTGAAAAACTTCCACACTTTTGAAATTAAGAACATTGTGGCAGAGATTCTAATGACGTAACGAACACACACACACACACACACACACACACACACACACACACACACACACACACACACACACACACACACACAAATAAGTAAATAAATAAACAAATAAATAATAAATATTAAATAAATTATAAAAAGTTCTGCTTGCACATAATATCAAAATTTCCATTAGTTTTGAATGTAGATAAATCAAGTGAAAATGCATGTAGCGAAATAGGAGTACTCTGAATCACAGCTGTGGAAAATTTTTAGAAATTTCACAACTATTAGTAAACATTGGATATTCCACTCAACATCTGAATTTCCACTTCCAAAAGTTTTAAATGTGTTTTTAACGTTCTATAGTTTACTACTTTTGATGTAAATTAATATTACAGAAAATAACGAAAACAGTCGTTTATACTGTCTGAGCTCTTTTCTGTTTTCAGTACAATACTTGGAGGTAATAGTAATAATAAATATCAGATAACAAGAAAATCATTCCAACATGCATTATATTTATAAGAGCTATTTAATTTAACATATAACATGCTGAAAAGACACAAGGGCGAATATAGAGTATACTTCAAAACGGCCACGAGATATCTCGCTCGGGTCCTCTAAAATCTCAAACAGCTTTATTTTCATTATTGAAGTACTGAATTCCACCTAAAAATTTGATATCAATATTTCATTGGAAATACTTGTTTCGACTCCTAAATTCAGAAAAAAAATTAGAAAAAGTTCTTGTGCGTGCTTGCGTGCGGTTTTCTCTACCATAATTTAAAAAAGAGAAGTCCGTTAAATACCAAAGGTGGTAAAGTTAAACATTTACGAAGGATGTAAAACTTAGCATTTTTAAGAAGAGCTTCACAAGCATTGTGCCTTCCAATGATGTGACACTAAAATTCCCCCACATATTTTATATGGAAACATTTTCGAAATCTTTTATTTCCTAAAAAAAAAGGCTCTAAAAATGTTTAAGATATCCTCAAGGCATATGAAATATAATGTATATGTTCAATTTTTTGCGAATTTATTCAGAAGTCCCCTTATGAACAACTTGCATAACTGGTAAACCGTTACAGATAGACAAAATCTTAAATCACAAAGGAAGCAAATTTCGTTAAACCACACAATGCATATCTTTTTGTTCGTTTTTTATACCTTATCATTTACAATATTTTCTTCTCATTGGTTGGAATTTTCAAACACTTTTCTAAATAGAGATTGAAGAAATAGAATTATTCATTTTAATATACTGAGCAGGAAAAGTTAATGTAATTTCAAAGCCTTCTTAAAATATTTGAAAAGTTCTTAAAATGTCTGAATATTTCTTTAGTCTTCTGTATTTCGTATTTCCACTGTATTTACAAAGAAATATACAATAAAACCGTTTCTGTAATTGTCTTTCTTGATTAATAAAATAGAGGGAAGAATAAGGTTTTGTCAGAATAGATTGTTGATGAATAGCTAGAGAGAGAAATCAGTAATAAGTGTGCAACAGATCAGATGCTTCTTCTCCTTTCGCCAAGCAAAGAAAACGAAATTTTGAAATCATTACATAGTGAACTGCTCTTAAAAGATTTTACCATCGGTTAAAAACTACTGCTTTCTCCTAACCCTGTTGTACAGTAAAATTTCTGCAAACGTTTATCTCGATGAACTGAAGTAAACAGAATAATCCTTTGTAAAAATAACTTGGACAAGAGTAAAAAAGTAATGTGACTATAACATAAGATTTCTATAGAGTTTTGATCAATTTTTCTTATGCAAATGCTTAAATATGACGTAAATGGAAAACCAAGCTTCAATGCCTTCCCCCTCTTTTTAATGCACCTATAAACGTTGGTAGACCATTATCCAAATTCCACCCTTGGTATCTATCTGCATATCACAAAATACATGAACGCTTCAGGGAATTTTGCATACCTGTTTATTTTCAAGTACTTAAAATTGCAAATTTGGTGATAAGATACTGAAGCAGAAACTAATCGTGCCTAAATAGCTTGACTTGTGTTAACTAAAGCACGTTTTACCAGCAAAAGTGGAATTCTTCATCCGCGTATGTAACAGGAATAATAGAAAACTTTAAGTTAGGATTAACACATTACACAACTGAGAGTGTAATTTAACAGTGGCATTTGAATTTACATTTATTTATTACTCTATGGAAAAATTATTGAACCAAATATTTACTTGAAAAAAAAAGAGCAACTTGCTTAATTTAGGATTTTTGTTCACGGCAGACTTAAAGGTATCAATATTACAACAAATAGTTCACCGCACTCGGTAAATACCAAACTTCCAAATGGTATTTGAAAGGTGGGGGGGGGGGGACGCACGAAATAATTTTAGTCAGAACTTATAAAATGACTTTAGAAATAAAAGTAAATACAGCAGCTCACTAGGTAATAATCCAGAATATAGACCTCTTTTTCCTTCATGTTAACTTGTTACGCCTTAATTGATGAATATTTCTTGTGCAACGTGTGATGCGCGTAGAATACTTTAACTGTATGATGCGAATTGAAATATAAAATATTTATTATTTGAGGTAATACAGCGTGTTATGTACGTACTCACTTTGAGTTTAGGATGCTGGCAGAAGCATTCCACATTCAACAGGTGTCTTGAGCATTATTGTAGTTACCTTCCTCATTAACGTCCTAGCACAGGTGTATTTCTTGAGCACAAATGAATTGTCACTACCGCCTCCCTACCTTATATATACTCGGTTGTGTATTTGTGACGTCATATGTACACCTTATCACCCTTCCCCTCCAATACATGCTTCTTGCTCCTCCTACCTGTAAACAGCCAACGCCGTGCAATATGGAAGTATGAACCTCTCTAGCACCTCGAAGAACAGTGACACCTTGCTTTCTGGGGAGAAATAAATTGATATTTCATTTATGGAAGCTCTATAACTACTATGCTTCTCAGCGCCCCATTCTATATTAGAAGCTACACTTAATTTTTGCACAAAAGCCCCTTTATTAGGCTTGAGGTTCTTTTGTGTGCTGTAAATATACGATATGGGATTACCGGCTTTATTTCCCTTTCAAAGAAAGTCAATGTAAGGACTTACGTCCAACAAGAATTCACCAGCCTCCGCCAAGTTTGATTCCTGTGTTGCTAGACGCCCTTACAAATGGACTATATCTATTGGAATCTAATTTTAAATATGTATATACGTTTAAAACATCCAACATGTAACATTTTATTCTGCAGCTGTTAGTACAAAATTCCGAATGTTAAGTTTTTTACTCAACAGCACTTATTTTGTATAGATTTCAACCAAACTTGATACTTTTCAACAAATCATTTTTCAACTTTTATACATAGGGTAAGGATACCATTTTTATTTTTGGGTATTCTACATGTTATAGTGCATCAATAGACACGAAACTCTGTAACATCGTTCTTTATTTATATTAGCTTTCAGTCCCTCAGTCAAAAAGTGTCATAAAGTAAGTTCACATAAGGCTTAATGAAAACCATTAAAGAGCATTTGGATTAGATTACAAAAATAGTGTCTAATTTCGGATACTTTTGTGGAGTGCGATAAGCCGTGGAAGAGTGTCTTTTCATAAAATCCCTGAGACATTTTTTCCAGTCATACCGCTACTTGAAGCAAATGGATGCTTTACATTGTTGATCAAAGCTAGTGGAATGCCATTCGTAAAACGTCTTTCTAAGTCCAAAATAGCGATCATCCATAAGCGTACAGTATGCAGCAAGTTCGGTTTCCAGCTTTTCACTAAGTGCGCATTCTTTTACGATTTTTGTAGTCAACAAACTGTCAATATCTTTCTATTTGTGGTTTACATAATTTCCTAGTATGGAGCGAGGTACGCCATACCATTTGTAAGTTTTTAAAAATCTCATATTCTTTTCCTTGACGGTCTTTACTGCTTCTATCATTGCTTCTTCTGACCCCCCTCTTCTGCGCCCCGGTGCCATCTATTGAACAAAATATATTTTAGATGGGTAAAATATTGTCCATTCCTAATTTCGGATATCCGAAATTACGATGCCCTGTGGTATCCGAAATTAAGAATTCCGCCATATTGGAGAAATAAGAGCTTGGATTAAGTAAGTAATAAGTAATTTCAAATGGTAATGCATATAAGAAAACTATCATATACTAACATATTACAGGCAGTAATTACGTGATTTAGGGCCTTAGCTTAAGCTCAAGAAATCGCTCTGAAAAGTGGTCTTCAAACATTCTGATCGTGAACAAAACAACTCACGAATGCTAATTCACCGACACTAACTGCATAATAGCTAGAGGTTCACTGTTCACCTAGTACTTCCTCCTACTTGTTCATATGATTTCTGAGGGAGTGCAGTAGCTCATAGAGCAGATAATCTACCATCCGAAATTAGGCACATATCCGAAATATGGAGCCCTTACAGATGAATATGTAATTAATGCCTTTATATTAACTTGACGTAAACCTATTAATCTTACTAAAAATCCTTCAACTAATCTAATTGATAACCAGATATAAATATTGTTAAAACAGAAATTACTAATAAAAAACTTATAAGTCAATCAGGAAATGCTTTACTAAATCTAATTAATAAATATACTCCAGCAGTTACTGGTGTAGAAGAATGAACTAAAGCAGAAACTGCTACTTGCAGCGGTTTGTGAGTTCTCATGTGCACCGTAAAAAAGCAATAATAAACATAAGAGTAACATACCTTGGCTGCTCATTACCATTCATATATAAACAAATGAAGGAACTGGAGTTTCGCACAGGGCATGTTTTACTTTCGTACTGACTCTACTAGTTTAACGCTTGAAGTGTTGCGCCGTGGCGTAAGTTGTTTTCCTAATCATATGTTTTATTGTGAAGAACAGTGACAGTATAATGTAATGCAATGATTGCAAAAGAAATGCAAAGCAAATATTTACACATTCCACGTTATGGAATCCAGTCATTTATGCAGAGTGATACATATCTTTCTTTAATTATTTGACTGTTAATTCACTTAATGATCAATTCTTAACTTCAATTTCTAGCTCAATAATTAACAAAGAAAAGTGTCGTTTCTGGATACACCACTGTTGTTATCGGTGTATTTTCACTACAGTTCATAAAGTCCCCTTTTGTCGTTGTTTCCGTAACTATAGTGGGATAGTACTAACATCTATCCCAAGATATGGAGGGATTGTTCTTGCTGCTCTAAAGAAATTCTGCAGGGCAACTTTAGACACGTGAGCGGCGCATGAAACACCCACCCCCATCCATGGGGTTGTCTGTTTATAGGTCCGGTGCCTTAAGGAATTTTAGGAGGTACAACAGATAAGAAATTTCTTTACAAAGGAAACAATTCTGTTAGGGAAGGCATTATCCTGACCCCATCGTCTCATATCAACCGGATTATCGTGCAGTTATGCTGTGCGTATATAGGCAGGCGTAAAGCTGGTTGTTTCCTCCCAGTTATTATGTTTATTATTTAATGCCTTAAATAACATTTTAAATTAATTCAAATACACTATTATTTTAATACCTACGCTAATATATTATTTTATGCATTAATCAAGAATTAAACAATGAGGCTACTTTGACACTCGTCAATAATGGTGTAAATATCTTTTGAACATGTAAAATATATTTAATTACAAATCAAAATAATGAAATTATCGTCCATTTTGGTAACTGCTGTGACTGCAAACTTGTGTGTGTAATGTACTTCCATTGGAAAGATAACAGCCACAGGACGGGGCTTCCATTGTTGTTAGACATTTTAATTTCTTGCAGTTAAGCTATAGTTTAAGATTATATAGTCAACAGTTTACCGTGGAAGAATACGTGCATGTTTAGTTGAGTCGGAAGAAATGTTACCGAAATATGTTTAAACAATAAACATTGACAGCTTCTGTTATCGAATGGCCAAAGTTCCTGCTTCTGAACCCAGAGGTACGGGTTCGACTTTGAGCTGGAAAGGGGAATTTTTCTTTAACCGGAACAATTCCATATCCTCAGCTGTGTTTTCTAACCTTCTTCGGTTGCTCCTACTACTAGTTTCAAGGAAGATCCATTGACCTTACATTGAATCTCTCCTTTAATTCGAGGTAAGTATTTTGTTAGTGAGAAAGAGTTTCCCATGTTTACAACCAAATATGGACCTCTAGTTCATAAGATAAACGCGATATTAACCTTGAAAAGTATGTCAGAATGATCCACATATATGTAGATAGTTGTTTTATTCAGGGGATCTCAAAACTCGCATTTCTGGTGAAGTTTTTAATACAAATTTTTAACTCTATTAGAAAAACAAATTCTGTAAAAACAATTTGTACACACAGTAATAAACGACAGAGAAAATCACACAGCAGAGTTTTTTTTCTCTTGGTCATGTAAAGAGAAGAAACTGTCAAAGATATCACATTAAAACCAGCTCTTAAGGTAGCTGACTATCGTTAAGAGTATTCACCTATTCTAATTTTATAAACAATGCAATAAAACCATTTCTATAAATGTTTATCTCCGTTTAAATGAAGTTCCTAGTAAAACAGTAAGAAAGGTTTGCTAAAAATGTGATTAAAAGTAATGTGATTGTAGCACATCAGATTTCTTAGGGGCCGATATAGAATATGAAATTTTAAGAATACTCGTCAAATGTGTGTTCTGCATCTTTGTTTCCAAACTGCTTAGAAAGATCCATCAGCTTCAGGTTGATGACAAAATAGTTAAGAAGTAAGTAGGTCGCAGGAATGGCTTCTATCTTGTATGAAAGTGTCAAAAGAAGAAAAACTGTTCTCATATCATCCATTGATAAGATTTTATAAGCATTAAGACTTCTTAAATGTAAGTTATTACGTGCTTAGCAGTTTTACTGAAGCTCGTAAATCGTCCTTGGGGATAATTAAATTTCACCTATCTTATACATACAGCTAAATGTGTAAAGGTATAAAAAGTTTATTTCTGTTAATAAAAACCAATCAGGAGAATAAGACTTTATAAGAAATAGGTTATAAGTGAATGGAGAATGTCATGTTAATGCAACATTCAGATTTCTACTTTTACCACTTACTTATGGTAAAGAGAATAAATATTGGAAACTATTCAAAAGTTAAACACCAAATTTTCAATGAAAAATTACGGCTCCCTAAATTTATTTGAAATGAAAAAAATCCATGCACGCGCATTTTTATTTTAAGAGTATAAATAAAAAACGAAATGCCGGTTAACTTCTCCAAAAGCGTGACATGATTTTACAAAATTGTTGAACTACTCTCCATATGATATTTTTTTTTTCAGATATTTTATTTTTCAAATATGGATATAACAATTTCGATTAAAATACTATATAAAGTTTAAGATATTTTAATAACGAATGAAACCAATTTATAAATTTTCCACGAAGAGCATGTGAAGCTCTTTTTGTAAGGGACACTTTCCTTTGCTGTCTTCCCTCCCCGTCATGGTCGTAGACAAAAGATTTCATTCGTTGAAATGCTACTCACCCCTCCTAACAATGTCGTATGTTGAAATACTCAGCTTATGCCAAAAAACAAGTGCTTGTGGCGTATAGAATTTTTAAGAGATTCTTTGCACGTGCAGAGGCAGACACGTATGTTTCGTTTTTTATTTGGGGGAGGGCTCAGGTGAAAGCTAGACATCAAATTTTTTGATGGAACTCCACACTTCTATTACTATTAAAGCAAGTAAAATCGTAGATATATATTACAATGATACAGGAATTATGGATCCATTGAATGAACTAGGAATTATAATAAAATTAAATATAAATATCATGTACTTGTGTTAAATATTAAGGGGATGTAGGTTTTGCAATAGATTAAGATGACATTTTGACTCGGGGTCAATGACATTATTAGCGACGCTAGTCTTAAGGCAAATTCGTAGAAGTGGTTCGGACGGTTAAACTAGTGAGTGTGGAAGGTCGCCAGAAGGCAGGTTAGTTTGGGATTCTTGGAATGTGAGGTAGGATTTCTTAGAAATTTATAGAGAGACTTAAGGTCATAAAGCAGAAAATTTCAAAAAAGTAGAAATGAGGTGCAATATCGTATTTGAAGCTAGTAGTGGGGATGTCAGACTCATTACTAAAGGTAAGGTTATTAGAAGAAATTTGAAGCCTAATAGCATATGCTGGGTATAATCTTAAACACTTCTGATCTGATCGCTGGTGGAATGGACTGGGCATCATTCTTGCTTCAGGGATAAAATCTGGTGTTATCGCCTGGTAGAGAAATTAAATGCTTAAACCGCGACATTCATATAGAGTTTCCATTGGTCGGCAACCTCCATGCTAAAGTGTAGATCGTTCATAAGAAGTTTGGAAGTCAGAACCGGTGTCATCCTTTCTTCGGATAATAACCCCCACGCATATCCTGAAATAGGTTTCTCCGTTTAAGTGCGAAGAATATATTACAGCTTCAACGTGGAGCAGCATCGCAGCACAAATAATTAATCAAGAATTACATTACTTTCTCTCTCCATTATTTTGAAATGTTGTAATTCTACTTCATGTAAAGGAAATGTTTCGCAGAATGCTTTGCAAAAATGTTTCGATTAAACATTTTACTGTGGGTAAGAATAGACAGTCAGATGTTTGTTTTCTCATACTCTTTCTTTGATATTTCAAAATACGATTGCATAGAAATACCAGAACAAAAAGAAAAAATTATTGAAAAATTCAAACCCATGGTGGGTCGGAGCTGAGGAGAGACAGCAGTAGAGAGCAGTGACCCTAACAGCTACAGATGGAAATCCACCGGCGGCGGCTCGTAGTACTGGGTAGGTCTAGGTTCCGGACACTCCCACGATCTGGAGGATAAGGATTTGCAGAGAGCAAATTCACTGCCAGGCAGGTTGAATCTTCCGCTCAAAACCCTTAAATAGCCAATCAGGATGAAAGGTGAAGCAAAATGGAGGGACAGGAAACTCGAATGTATTTATTCTTCCAAGCATTCGCCTGGCGACCCGAAAAAAAATCACTATTTATTTATTATACCTAGTAGAGAAGGTATAACTGTTTTTTATATTCAGGAGCGTCAAAACAGTATTTCGTAGGTATATCGTTTAGGTATATCGAACTTCTGGATGAAGCACAAGACCTTTTCTACTTATTGGGTATGTATTAAAAAGAGTATTAACTCTTGATTTTGTTACCTTTGTTACTGCAAATACAATTTCTTGTTCATCGGAGTCATATTCTAATAAGAAATTGAGAGGTTCATCAGACTGAAATGAGTACCTATGTACTTCTATGAATGAATGATCGATGATGTGGGACTCTTTCTGAAACTTGATTTTATCCTTGTTGGTTAGGCAATACGCAGCACCTTAGAGACTTCGAGTAAGAGCATATCAGACGACGTGAGGTTTGCAATTACCTTCTGCATTGTGATAATGGCTCCCTCTATTTAACGATACTAACTGCCAACGTTATAATATCTATATTATGGGCCCTTCTATAATATCTACATTAAACTGGCATCAGGGTGCAGACCGAAAAAAAAACCAACCATGGTTTGGAAGTGAAACCGATAATGTTATGTATACACCTACTCACAGTCATCGATTAAATATAAAATAAGGCTTCAAATATATAATTAAGCGGACATTCTCGGAAAAATGAATAATAATTATCACGAAGAATTGTTTTCTATTCTTAACTCACTTTAGGGGTAGTAAATATGCTAGCCTCCGATTCCCGAGGTCGCGGATCCAAGCCCGGCGGAAGAGTTCGGAAGGGAAGTAAAGCCGGTGATGTGTCGTAGACTAACGGAACATAAAAAATCTCAATAACAGCAGTTAAAGAGCATTCACACTTGTACTAAGTCTACCCAAAAGTCCGAAGAGTCCAGCCTCTAATAACTCGGGAGCTAGGATAGCTCCGGGGCTCTTTCCTTAGGTCTAAAAAGCCCCCCATTCAAGACGGGTGGAAGTGGATGCGCCACTAATTAATAAATATATTCTTTGTTATTGACACTGGTAATTCCTAGGATCATAACTTCGTCGCCGGTGTGTCAGAGTTTCGTCCCGCCGAAGGTCTTTTATTTGCCAGTAAATCTACTGATATGGAGATGTCGCTTTTAAGCATACTTAAAAAACATCGGTTCGGGGCTGGTTTAAACCCGCACCTAACCAACTGACCGACAACTCAGACCGACCACTAAAGCCCTGATTCACAACATTTACAACACATGCACAATGTACGAATATTCAAATATTTGCAAATTATTATAATAAACATTTGTAAAGCTTCAGTAACGTTTTATAAATCCAGATAAACAATTCACAAACAAATATTATCCTCAATCTTGTGCCCGACTCCGTAGCATGTCTGCTTCACAGCCACGATGTCTCGAGTTCAATCTGGGTAAGGGTGAGTTATCTGCATAAGATTTTCCCGGGGTTTTTCCTTCTTCTGAAAGATAATATCGGGTAACTCTAGGCTCAATGAGTCCTGGATTCATTTTAGCATAATTTCATTTATCGTCCGATGTGACAACATTGGAGGACGTAAATTAAAATAATAAATTCTCATTCTTTTCTTTTCGCCGCCTACATGTCACAAAAACCACTAATAATCTGTGTTAAATCTCTGTATACCTCTACGATTCTTAAATATTCCAAGGACAGCGTCACATTTAGAAAAAACTCCATGCATATCTGTCTACCTTCCCTAGCATGAGATTCGTCATTATGAAACTGCCTGCAACTAAATATCTGCTTCCATAGTTTATTCATGCATTTGCTGGGAAATGGTTCAAAAAGTAGTGCATCCCTCCATCTGTATTTTTGTCACAGATATTATATACTCTTAGGTTCCCTTAGAAAGTGTAAAGGTTGTAGATATCTGTTACTTTACAAATACGCTCTACAATTTCTGAAATTGCTATTACATTTTAAGCAAAAAGAGCGTAAATTCTGTAATATTTCATTTGTAAATAAGTAACTGCTTGCAAAATATAACTTCATAAACGTCTATTGTGAAGCATATTTTTACAAATTACATTCCAATTTCACACTTTTTGAATACTGTAAAAATTTTAAAATGTTTATTTACAAGAGATAAAAACGTATACTTTATGTGACAAAACTCTGCAATGGGGGTTTAAAGGAGAGGTGTTTCGATCAGCTTGGTGTTGTAGAAGTTGTTTGCAATATATGGGGGGTGTTTTACAATAGAGTTAAGTTCTAAGATTTATTTAGATGCCTAGTGTTCGTAATGTTATTACTGATTGGTTTTCAACTCCTGTTGTATGAATGAAAATGAGTTATTTAGAGATACTACTGTACAAATGGCTTCAGTTTAACTGACTATAACAGTGATTCCTACATACTGTTGACTAATAGTCTCTGAAGTGCGGAGTGTTGCTGAAGCTGCAGAGATTAATGATTAAACCTTGTGAAAATTGCTACATGATACAATATTGCAACGAAATATATTACTCGATAAGTTTTTTATTTACAGAATTGCAACAGAATGGACCTTTAAGAAGTTAAAAATATATTTTAGTTTATTTATGATTAACATTCCTATGTAAAATACAGCAGTATAGACCCTGTAATTGCACAATTATTGGAAACCAACATAATTCTGACTAAAACAAGGATAACCGTTTAAATTAATAACTTCTTCTTAAAATATATTTATTTATTTTGAATATATTTTACAAAACATTCAAATTCTTATATTCGGGAGTTTATAAGCCAAACTATATATCGAATTATCTCCTTCAAACATTATTTTATGTTTCAAGTGCCTCTGCTTGAACTAAGTTATGGTTGATTTGCCTTAGCATGAGATTGACAGCTCGTTAAAAACATATATAAATTAATTTAACATATCTAATTAATTAAATAGGTATGGTTAACATGAACATTTAATAACAAAACACAATAGTATTACAAATAACACGCGCGGTTGTTGCTTTCTTAGCATATACAATATGTTTTATTTCAATATGCAATTAATAATTATAATTTTTAAGAATAAATTACCTGAAATTAGCTCTGGGTAGTGTGATAGTAATTTATGTTATGTAGAATAAGTTTCATTACTAAACAATTAGCGAAAAGCTAAAAGTTTTCTTCCAGTTGAAAAGGCTCAGGAATATAAACTGAATTGGGCAGAACACTTCCAAGTGATGGATTCGTCAAGACTGGCAAAACAAGCTCTAAATTATAAGCCAGATGTGAGGCGCCACAGGAAAGGATGACAAGACTCTACCAATGTGGAACAGACTTCTATTATAGCCTGCGACCCTGCAGCACTGCTTCTATGAATCTTGTATTAATGAAGTTCTGCCTATAAATGAATCTCAACGGGAGAGTGGCAATTTCCATACCTTTGTGCATTTTGATGACAATCTAGCTGTGTGTGAGGAACTATAGGATGGCGAAATTATTAGTGGTGTGTCCAACATTAAGTCATATTGGACGATGAATGAAATGGGTGAAATGATGCTCAAATGAGCCCAGGGTCCATAGCGCTTAGAATTACCCGACATTCGTCTTTCAGGATAAGGGAAAAACCCGGAAAAACCTTATCCAGGTAACTCACTCTGACCGAGATTCGAACTCGGGACCACTTGAACGTGAGGCAGACATGCTACTCCCACGCTACCGAGGTAGGCAAAAAAAAATGATAGTGAACAGCTTCAAGCGACACTGGAGTAATAGGAATGACGTTTAAAATCCTGAAGTGGATGAAGTGTTAAGTGCAATAAATGTGTGTAGTCGTTATATCTGTGCAAAGGTTGTAGTGAAAGGCTCTAAGTTCAATATGTTTACAAAATGAGTTGTGTAACTTAAATGCAAGAAAAGTGAAACATGCCAAATTAACTGAATACTAAAGTAGAAACAAATTCTAAATAATGTTTTCTTCGTGCATATCATCTTTATTGTTTGTAGAGGTTTGCAGGCTCAGTGTATTGATTTTTTTAAATATGATGCATTATCAAAATCTCATTTGTAAATAATTCTGAGTTACAAGTGATTTCCTTCTTCCCCTTAATAGTCGCCTAAATCAGGTTCAACAACAAAACTGTAACATTAATTGAGTTCTCAGAATATAGAAAATTCACAGTGAGTGCTCACAGCTTTATAACACGACACAAGGATAAGTTTAATGACAACCTGACTGTACGCACTCATTTTTGCAGACCTGAACTGTTTCTTTCCTAGTTTTTGGAACGTGAATTCTAATACCTTCTCCGCTCCACTCGCAAGTAACCCTTTCTAGACCAACCATTTAATACGAAAATAACTTTTTTCCAAGAATGCGAGTAATGGAAGCACACAGTTGTTCTTATTTGTTAGATGAATAATAAAATTTCTTATTTGAAATCGTTTAAAAAGTCATCCCTATACTCGTAAAATGTTAATAACATAAAATTATTTACATACTCAATGTAGCCCGCCTCGGTAGCGTAGATGGTTAGGGTGAGTTACCTAGATAAGGTTTTTTCGGGGTTTTCCCTTATCCTTCAAGACGAATGTCGGGTAAGTCTAAGCTCCATGGACCCTGGACTCATTTGAGCATCATTTCATCCAATTCATTCACCATCCGATATAACTTAACGTTGGGGCGGACGTAAATTAAAAAAAAAAAAAAACATACTCAATGTAAATGCAAATTTCTAAATAAAAACATAAAGGAAAATAAAATGAGAAAATAATTACGAAACACCGAAGATAGCCCTAAAATAAAAATTGTTTAAATGTACAAAAATGACTTATTAAGCACTTTCATAATCTGAGGCTAAGAATTTATGTGCATCTTATCAATGTCTATGATGCAACATCTGAAATATGATATGTTATTAGAATGCGGGCCCTAGTCATGACGAATGGAAGACTAGTAGAGGAGAAAAACTGCAATTTAATGCATGGTTACAAACAAAAATAAGTCAAGGAATAATTAAATTACTTTGGGTATTCCCCTTAACGCCTGAAAAGCAAATTCCAAAGAAAAGAGAAAACAGATTTGAAATGTAGCCCAGTGGATTTTCTCTGATTCATGCACCTTCCCAAAAGAGATTAGCCTTTTAATGGTAAGATTATTGATAAAAGCTTCAAAGTTTTTATAGGCATTCAACATCACTTTCTAATGGGAAAGAAAAAGAATAAGAAGAAGATGATGATGATGAAAAACAAGAAGAAGAAGAAGAAGAAGAAGAAGAAGAAGAAGAAGAAGAAGAAGAAGAAGAAGAAGAAGAAGAAGAAGAAGAAGAAGAAGAAGAAGAAGAAGAAGAAGAAGAAGAAGAAGAAGAAGAAGAAGAAGAAGAAGAAGAAGAAGAAGAAGAAGAAGAAGAAGAAGAAGAAGAAGAAGAAGAAGAAGAAGAAGAAGAAGAAGAAAGTGCAACTTAAGTAGGTGCGGTAAAGTGAAAAAAATGCAAGGTTGGTATGTGAACCCTGTAGAGAAATTTAGCAGTGTTTTGAAAATCAAACTATCTCTTTTAAATTTTTTATTTTTCATTTAGGTTTAAAGATTTTCTTTTAAAGGTTTCGTTAAGTAATAAGTTAATAAGGGATTTTAACCCTTTCATTATGATTTCAAGACATTAAGTTTATAACTTATTTATTGATAATGGATGTCATCTCAAGTAACCATAGTCCAAATAATTCCACACAGAAAACAACCTAAAACTCAAATTTCTTTAGATGTTCATATAGTTGGAAGTCAACTGGTGGGAGAAAACAGGATTGAAGTCCTCGTAGAATGAACACAACTCTAAACATTAAAATTGTGAATAGAATAAGTACAAGACGGTAAATATGATGAAGTTCTCATCGGATGAAGTCAATGTAATGTATGGAATTGTCTTCAAAGAATACATTTCCGTAGACAGTACATAAGTAAAGAAAAGTGAACATTTTGGGGTGAGTAGACCGAACAGCATTGAATTGAAACTGCTTTGCTTGGACTGAGTTAAAATATTTAAATAATTATATAATTGCAATTATTATGTCTCAAAGAATTAATACTTTGATAATATATGTATAGGTAATGTGCATTCTATGTTGTCTTCTGTTCTAAATGATATTAAAACATATCAGGTAATTATACAAAAGCCAAGTTTTGAAAGTTATTCAAATGTGCGCGTTTTTCTATTTCAAACGTGTCCAAATTGTCATTTTGACTTTTGTATCAGTTGCTGTTTAGGAATGTTTGTCAATTTATTCCATGTAACATCTCCTAATAAATGCTTGTGTTTTCTGAAAAACTAGTGTTGATGAGTTATGTAATATTAATTAGTGTGCTATGTCTAATGATTAAATTAATAGCAAATCAAAATAATTAAAATAAGTTATTGTTTATTTTAAAACTTATATATGTTGTATTAAAAACCAGTATTCCTATTTGTTATGCACCTGCTGAAAGAATGGGTTAGCACATTTACTTGTAGTTACATATACAGAGATTAACTTACACTCGCAACAGTCCTTTCGTGCAACTCTGACATACTTAGATAATACAGAATGAAGATCTCACTTGTATAACAGTTGAATAAGTATAACAAGGAACATACAGTAGTTAAACATCTTAAATAAAAGAATTACAAACACCAAAATACATGGAAAATTACATACATGCACATAGAGTATAAATTGTGACATCTTTCCTTACCTACTTGGTTTCTAATAGTAACTCCATATTCTACTTGTCTTACTTCCGTGGGGATTAGAAGGTACTTTTCCCCTGTTTCTATTGTCCTCTATTTCTTCATTAAATGCAGTTAATTATTGTATTACCTTTTATAATTACCACATCATGGCATTATTTTACTGCTTCTCGTTTTCCATTCCTATGTTAAAAAGGAGTTCAGCGATGTAAGGTAATGAGAAAGGAAATGTTATTTACATGTGATAATAACACAAAGCTCCAAGGTGCCAGACTCTTCTCTTATCTTTGCAGAGGTTTACATAACATAATTACGACCTTTGAGATTACGGATGTAATGCTCATTGTTGCAAAACTAGGGATGATCAAACTCTTTCGTTCTGAATATGGTACGAAGCACGTTACAACGAGCAGTTTCTCCCCCTGTCATTTACACTGGAGTTTAGCAACTAGGATTGAAAATCTCTAATACATTCACATTAATTTTGCTACACATTCTTTGATAAAATTTTATTATTCTGTAGGCTTGTTCTTTTATACTGCGCGAGTAAAAGGTAATGAACAATGCCTGTAACCCCGCTGTTGCAACTCTATGAAGTGATCTTTTTTTTTTTTTTTTTTTTTTTTTTTTTTTTTTTTTTTTTTTTTTTTTTTAAGAAAAACTGTAAGATATCAACATGCAGTCACATTACTACAATTACAAATAAAGGATGTCAGTTTTTTTTCTCAACTCTCAGAACGTACAAACAAATACTCTTTCAAAACGCAATTTGAATTTATTAGGATCTTACTGCATGTGTACTGAGTAAAGGAAAGCGCATTATTACTTCATATTGAGAAGGATTTGAATGAAACAATATAGTAGGCTACTTCAATATGTGACTTTGGATTAAACAAATACAGACAAAATCTAAGCTAATATGGACAACAATGCTACCTCATTGAAAATCTTCCTGGAAGTATTTAGTCAAGGCACAACTTACAGAAAGACAACCAATTGAAATACCGCCAAGTTCACCTGACCTGAAATGAAATGAAATGTGTGGTGTTTAACGCCCGCTTTTACTACATACGGCACCGCTGGCGGTAACACTGATGATACATGAGATGAAGATGGAGCACCGGTGGAATGAGATGGCGGGGGAAACCGGAGAACCAATGGGAAAACGCGCTCCAGCGTCGTGTGGTCCATCACAAATCTCACAATCTCGAGCCGCCTTAGTGAGAATCGAGCCGTCTAACCACTCAGCCACAGCACGGCCTCCCTGACCTGAACGCCTTAGATTTGTTCTTGTGCGATATTTGAAGTGGAAGGTTTACAAGGGCCAACACGAGATCTTGAAGAGTTAAAGTGAAGAATTGGGCAAAAAATACAGCTGATCAGGCGAACGTGTTGCTGGAAACATTAACTAATGATTTATTTTCTATAATGTTCATTCTCTTTTGGACTAGAGAAAACATTGGTCTTCCTCTGACCAATTGATACCACGCTTCTTCACAGAACACCGAACTTCGTTACCGAACCTCAAACAGCAGCAGCAACCGTAAGAATGATTTAAGAAATAGCCACACAGAGATTTATAAACTTGTAGGTACACTGTGGTTTGCTTAGCAGTCTATGGGACTCGCCCACGAGCATAAGAACCTTTCTACGTCGTGTAACATTTGCTCTGTGCTGGCCCACAACTTCACTTTGTCTGAGGCTTTTTATCGTCTATGAATACCAAAAAGTTAGATCGCCTTTGGTCCGGACCAAGTTAGTCGGAAGATAGTCTAGACCAAAGTGATAGCTATGAATACGACCCTTGCCACGCTTACAATGCGATTTGGTAATAAATGCATAACTAAAACGAAGGGTTATAATATTTAATCATAATTGTAACAATCATGAGTTAAAAGCTGCTTCTTGTAGCATTAAAACGGAATGTTCTTTAGTATCATATTAGTCATATTTTTGTGTATTGTTCTTTTACAATACAGTTCATGGTTGAAAGAAACAAGAAACTTTTGATATTCAAACTACTGTATGACATTTTTTTTTTTTTCAACTTTGTAGTTGTCAATGGATACAGAAACATAGAGAACAGGTATTGAACAAAATGTCTAAAAGCTTGATATTTATAAAAACCTTAGGTTCTAAACTCATATAAAATCATCATATTACACTATTATTTGAAAAGCAGTGGACACTTAAAAAATATTCCTGTCTTCTCCAGATTGGAGGGCACCTAATGAATACCGCCATATACAGAATTATGGGCTAAATTCAGGAGAAAAAATGCTTGAGCATGAAAGTGCATTTGCTCAAGGATAAAATAAAGAGGAGAAAGGGGGGGGTGGAGGATTAGATGGTTTAATAACTTTATGCAGTATTGGCACAATTCGAACGAATATCCATGAGAATGAAACCGAAGTAAAAATTAATGCTTACATAAGAGGTTAGTAAGTTTTGACTGTATACTCTGATTTAGTCATTTTAGTTCTTCACGATTTCATGCCACACTTCAGTTAATAAAGTAAATTTTAGAAGCGTTTAGATCTACATATGAATCACAGAGCTGCTCTAGCAATTTAAATGAAGATTTGTGGCATTTTACGGAATTGCTTTTAAAAGCAAGAGATGTTTTAAAATTTTAATGAACAAACTAAAAAGTTTATGAACTGTAATATAAAGCCATATTTGAAGTATGATCAAACTCATTCTGATAAAGAGCAAATAAAATATAAACATAAAATTACTGCCACAAAAAGACAAACAGGGAAACTGAAATACGAAGCGGAATTTTATGATTCACTGAATGCGATTTTATAGAAGCAAGGCATAAGCCATAAAACAATGAAACACTTAAACTCAACAGATAAGGGATACAACCAACATAAATCACATAACAAAAGAAAATTGATCTCTCTTATTTTTTTCGTAGTTTATGAGCGGAGAAGATATCGATTCCGCATTACTCACAATAGAGGAAATCGATCCTATCAAAAGTTATAACTGTTGATAACACTCTCATATCTTTCATAAATAAAATATATTCCCTGGAGCAGTAAGTACAAATATTGACCTCAAATATTTGGCAGACAAAAGCACTTTTAGAAGTGATTAACATATTTTGGAAGACTTGCACAATTCTGAATGAATGGAAAACAGATACAAATATCCAGTATTTATAGAAAGCAACATAAATAATAATACTTTCTACATGTAGCAAATAAAGCTTTCCAAAATTTGTAATTCGTAGGTAAAACAATATTTTAATAATAATAATAATAATAATAATAATAATAATAATAATAATAATAATAATAATAATAATAATAATAATAATAATAATAATAATAATAATAATAATAATAATAATAATAATAATAATAATAATAATAATAATAATAATAATAATAATAATAATAATAATAATAATAATAATAATAATAATAATAATAATAATAATAATAATAATAATAATAATAATAATAATAATAATAATAATAATAATAATAATAATAATAATAATAATAATAATAATAATAATAATAATAATAATAATAATAATAATAATAATAATAATAATAATAATAATAATAATAATAATAATAATAATAATAATAATAATAATAATAATAATAATAATAATAATAATAATAATAATAATAATAATAATAATAATAATAATAATAATAATAATAATAATAATAATAATAATAATAATAATAATAATAATAATAATAATAATAATAACAATGACAATAAAAGAATTTTAATTAGAATTGTTTAGATTGTACATAGTTAATGTGAAGTTTGGCACTGCTGTCCGCTGTAAGTACATTAAAATCCGCTGTGTAGTTGGAACAAGTTGTTCTTAATGGTCATATAAATGAGTCTGTCAGGTTGAATCGGGATTCATTCTTAATGATGCTGACAGATGAAAATTTGACCTCGCTAAGTTATTCCAGCCGAAATAAAAATAAGTTTTCAAAATAACAGGATCATGGGATATTTGTTCCTGTCCACTAGTGTTGAGAAATGAGTTGAAGCTGTAAAACATAATTTCGATTATATATCTTCTTGAAAATTTACAGTTTCCGAAGATCTCACATATTCTATCTCTAAGTCAAATGAGAGAATGGATTATTGATAATCATAAGTTCAAGTGCTGAAAATTGACTGAACCTGTTACTAAATTCTGTGATTACTTTTCAAATGTTGGGTTAAAGTTTCCATATTTGATTTCAAAGCAACAAAGTGTGAAGAAAGTTTCTTTTTAAATGTGCAATCCTTAATTTTAATTTTCTTTGATAAGCACTAAGCATGCTAAGCGAAGAAAAGGTAATTTTTCCTTTTAATTCGAGGTTTAACTCATTTAATATGCCTACCAGTAAGCTTAAATCCAGCAGCCATATTAGTATCTCACCAAATTCGTGACAATATTAGCCAGATGATTTCAGAAAATCTCTTAGTCTCATCCAAAAGACAGCAGAATTGCTTCAGAGTTCCCCCCTTCCAAGCCACTTGTCTACATGAAAAATTGTCACCATGTTCAGAATATTGTGACGGTTACTTCATTTTTTTTTCAAATATTTAAGCATTTGTTCTGGATTGTTCTGGAAAAGATAATTTGTATAAAATAGGATGTCAAATAGGTTAGGCCACAAAATTATACAACTTACGTTATAGTGTTCTTGTTGGTTATTACACTAATATAATTACGTAATGTTGTGACGTGGTCCAATAGGATAGAAGTAATTTAGATGTTCTAGAAACCTCCTGCGCAGAGAATCCAGAATATGAAGATAGTTTGGCATCATTCTGCACAACATCATCGTCGTAGTAAGACATGCCTTTTTGGTGTCGTTCTGCAAGTCTGCAGAAACTTATAGCTCAACGATGCAACAGTAATCATCTTATGAAAGGACAGGATCTACGAAATTTAAAATTGTAATTGAATATATTAATGGTTTTGCTGAATAAATTTCAAGATATTTAGAGGAGAGGACTTGTTATTTTCCTACCATAACAGCATAAAATAATTCTCACTCCGATACTACGGCCAGAGATAAGACTCATTGCTCCATAGCGCCGAGGCGTACATCTACAAGAATTCTACCAGATCTTCACCAAAGGTGAGAGTAATTCATCATCCATCCCACGCACATTTTGCACAATTATCCTGTTGCAATACGATATATTGAATATATTTCTGAAAAAATGTTAACGTATAGAAGATGATCTGATGTAGTTTACTACACAAGAAACAACTTCCATGGCATAGTCGAACTAGAAAACCTTTGCACGTAAATGTCGTTCTCCATGGTCTAGGGTAAACATGTCCTGATATCCTGAAGTCCCTGAGGTAGAGTGTCAAATCCGACGGAAGAAAGATTATTTTTTCGGGCAAAAAATCCTTCGGAAGGGAAACAAAGCCGATGGTTCCGTGTCGTAGGCAGTAAAGGAAGCTAAACCCTGATAAACAGGCTTCTGAGCAAATTTGCTTTCACACACGATATAGAATGGGACGCCACAGAAGTTAAATAGCTTGAAAGAACATTTAATTTTGTCGCTCTCCACTATCACAGGTATTTCAATTAATAATACAATAACTAAGGACAAAGATACGCATAAAACTATGTATTATCCATAATAACATGTGACTATGACACCTGGGAACTCGATCATATAACATTTTAGAGAGAGCCAAAATTAAGTCTTAACATTCCATAGTAACTTTACAGACTTTTAAATAAAAACAATACTAGGAAATAAGAGCACAACTTAACACTAATGGTTATAGAATCAATACCTAACTATACAACTGTAATTGGTTCTAAAATTAAAAAAAAAAATGTTATTCAACAAGCTCTAACAGACCTGTACTTCTCTTACACTACCGTCCAAAGAAGAAGAAAGGCTGTTCTCTTAATTTTGAAAGATACCTCTGCATTCAGGTATGGAAGAAAGAATTAGGGAGCAATAAGTCGAACGTCAATAATTCCATCACAATGGTTTGGCCAGAGCCTCTGTTGGTGACTGTCCTGTCGTCTTCATAGGCCCAGTTATGAATACTATAAAAATTTATGGCGTTCCGACTAAACTAACCTTCATCAGTGTACAACTACATGCAAAGAAATTCATGAACACTTTCAGTAATACACGATGGCACAGAGCTTATTTTGACTCAACGTCCGCTATATGTAATCATTGTAATCACTGAAAATAATACGGGTAGAGAAGATATTCATGCAAATTTCTCCAGATAGTCAGTGTCTAAAACCTTCCTTTACTGCAATATCAGAAAAGTTTGCGTCCACATCACGATGAACTCGTCCTTCACGGTCAATGCTTCCTGATTCTCTTTCTCTCCCACAATCCGAAAAACTCCTCACAAATGCGCCACTCTCTCAAATGTTAGTGAATTCGTGAGAATGTTCGTGGTAACTGCCTGTCGTGATCCCTTTCTGCATAACGTTCAGCTGCTCGTGGTGCTTTGCCGCCCCCCCCTTCCGCCACGGTAGTGTAGATGGTATCATGTCTTAAATGCCTCATTTGATAATCCCAGACTGTTCCAGAACACTCTAGAAACCGAATAATCTCTATCAATCACGATGTCGCCAGATATTTCTACTTATCTCAGTTTGTTTCGGCAGATATCTGCTTAAACAAGGTCTTTTTCTCCACACTGTCTGCCTATCAGTTCCTTTGTATAAACAAGCCGCGCGAAACATTTTAGCGCGTACGCCGCTAGTTGTAAAAAAGGGATTAGTGACACTGTTCCCTCATCAAGGCTGGTCGTCCCGTCGTTAATCCTCTTCGCCACCTGGTGCGGGGCCATGGCTGATGAAGTTTCGGGCATCGTCCCTTGGTCCGGGTAGGGTGGTACAACCAGACCAGGTCACCTTGCTGGAACCCTTCGCTGTTGGCTAGCCTGTCGTATCGGGTCTTCATGCGGTCGCTCGCCTTCTGGATGCTCTGACGAGCCATCTCATGCATGTCATGGAGATGGTCCACCAGGTTCTCCACATACTCAGTTTCTGGCTGTTCTGCGTCCGGGGGGCTCACAAAGGCCAGGTCACAAGGGAATCGTAACTCTCGACCGAACATTAAGCTGGCTGGCGTCATCCCTGTGGTGTCGTGTGTTGGCGAGCGGTAGGCCAGCAAGAACAGTGGCACCTTGACGTCCCAGTCTCGCTGATGGCTGGCCACGACCTTCCTCAGGTGTTCTTCTGCCATCTGATTGGAGATGTAGGGGTATTGTGCGGGTCTTGTTCACCCCAAGTCTTTCCAGTGCCTCCTTCATTAGGTGCCTTCAAAATTGGTGCCCTGATCGCTGTGGAGCTCTAACGGCACCCCCAAATCGGTAGAACACTTTCTCCATGAGGCAGTCTGTGATTCTCTTCGCCTCTTGGTTCGGGATGGCATACACCTCCGACCACTTGGTGAAGTAGTCAACGACCACCGTCAGGTAGTTATTCCCACTCTCGGAAACTGGGAATGGTCCAGCTATGTCGACGGCGATCCTTTCGAATGGTGCTCCAACGTTGTACTGCTGCATGCGACCCCGGCTCCTAGTTTGGGACCCGCGACTCGCCGCGCACACGTGACTTCGCCGGCACCACCTCTCAGCGTCTGCTCGGAGCCTCAGCGCTGTCGGAGATTGTCGATCGTCCGGTTTGCTCCCAGGTGTCCTCCTAAAGTACCGGCATGCACTTCTTCTAAGACTTTCGGGACCTTACTTCGGGGAAGTACCAAGTGTTCTCTCTGCGTCTTCTCATCGGGGAGTCCCATACCCGGAACAGCACGCCCTCTCTTGTCTTCAGTGAGTCCCACTGGGCCCAGTAGACTTTTAGGTGGCGCTCCTCAGTGCGATGTCCTCCCAGGTTGGTCTTGTCCCTGCCTCCCCAAGTCTGCATCCGCCAGCTGCTCTCTCCTCAGGCCTGCGATATCCCTCTCGTCCGCAGCATTGCCGTGGCCACCCTGATAGCTGCGGGACGCTCCTTCTCTTCCACTCTTGTGCATTGGCCGCACTACTCTGGGCAGGGTTTTCGGGACATGGCGTCTGCGTTACCGTGGCTCTTCCCTCTACGTTGTTCAGAGGTGAAGTACTCCTGCAGGCTCTGTACCCAACGTGCTGTCTGGCCTACCAGGTTTCTAAAGCTCAGTGGTCAGGTTAGGGCGGAGTGGTCAGTCATCAGGTGGAATGGCTGACCATACAGGTACTTGTGGAAGTATTCGAAGGTCTTGACCACGCCAGTAACTCTCGCCGGGCGACGCAGTAGTTTTTCTCTGCCTTGGATAGCGTCTTGCTGTAGAAGGCTATCCATCACTCGCTCATGGTCGTCCTGGACTTAGGATGGGACGCCTCCAATGCAATGGTCGCTGGCGTCAGTGTTCACAATGAAGGCGCCGCCTAATTGTAGAAACCCCAAAATAGGAGCACTGCAAAGTGTCTTCTTCAGCTGCTGGAAGGTGGCTTCGGCGTCCTCCATCCACGCATAAGGCCGGTGTTCTTTGGGTTCCCGGAGTATTACCTCTTCTTCATTGAACCACAGGACCTTCCTGCTGACTTCTACCGTCGCCTCGTGGCTCCTGAGGGCATCCAATCCCAGTATCACCTCCTCAGCCACCTTCGCGACGAACACCCACTGACGCACGGCACTCCGTCCCAAGGTCAACTCGCACAGGCAAGGTGTCACCCGATGCCGTCACAAGCTGGTACGGTCGGTTTGGTTTTCTTGATGGCAAACCCCTGGCTATGTTGACGGTCATGGCTGCCCCGGTGTCCACTAGTACGCGGCACGGCTCCCCTCTTACCCAACCGTCCGCGATCAGGCTGTCATCCATATGCCGGCTGACGGCGCGCGGTATCACTCGAGGGGATGGTGGTGATGGGGCGGACGTGCTCTCGCCACGCCGGGCCTTGCTCGTCCTTCCGGCTGCTCTTCCTGGTGTCGGTCATCTTCGCGGTCATCGTCGTGGTCAAGTTTCTATTTGCAGCTTCCGTCTTCGTTGTTAGTTTGGCCTTCATTTCTTCCATCTCATCGGTGATGTTGTCGTTGTTCCACTTCCTGACACCAATTGTAACTTCGTGGGTTCGTAGAATTAAAAGTCTGAGTTGCAGATATTCCAAATGTTCTTTATTTCCGTAGAAATACACTGTTCAATTCTCACGTAACAACATTACGTCACATACACAACACAATCTACCAAGGTCGATGACAATAACAAACAGCGTTCTGATTACACCTGTTCACAACATCAGCTCTCGTAACAACACTTCACAGCCATTTACTCTCCTGTTTACGACTTACGACTGACTCTTTGCGAGTCGTCGCTCCCTTAAATACCTCATTTGATAATCCCAGACTGTTCCAGAACACTCTAGAAAACCGAATAATCTCTATCAATCTAGATGTCACCAGAAATTTCCATTTATCTCAGTTTGTTTGTTTCGGCCGACATTTATCTGCTTATGCAAGCTCTTTATCTCCACACTGTCTTGTGTAAACAAGCCGCGCGAACCATTTTAGTGCGTGCGCCGCTAGTTGTAAAAATGGGATTAGCGATAATAATAATAACAACCCCCATCTCTGAATCAAAAAGGTACACGCACGCGTGTGTGTCTGTGAATAGTATAACTCAGAAACAGAAATTTGGATAAACAAATTTGGAAGTTTAGTTCAGCATCTTTCAAACATACTACACAACTGTTTTCAAGAAAATCTCTCCATCCCAAAACATCGTTTATATGAAAACTTTTTCAAATTTATCGATTTTCTCAAAAATAACCAACGATTTAGATTGAAATATAGCATTTTAAAGATATATATGTAAGGTATTGATATTACGAAATTAATGTCCTGAAATTTTTGGAATAGCCTTTAAACTCTCTTCATACTGAAGGAATTTTCTGTAATAATTTAAAGTTGGTAAATGCTAAGCATAGATGAGTACACAATTTATTCAAAATATGGTATTCGCGAGACATCGTTATTAATGTTTGAATTGGAAATTCTCTGATCTTACACACTGGCCACGATAAGGTTTGGAAAGTAGAGTTAGACTGAAAAATTCAATTCCATATCGTGGGTATGAACGTATATTTTCCGGTAAACCACTAGGAGTTCTGCCGACTTACGTGAAGTTTCAACTGCCACTCCCCCCCTCACAATTTTCCTCGGTTGCCAGGCGAATGTGGGGTTGGATAATTTGATCAGCGAATTTTGTAATCATCTCTATCATCACTATATTACATTTCCTTCTTCTTCACCGTCATACCAGGCATTAGGCTCGTCATCCATCCTCGATATGATGTGATCCAAAGTTTGCTTGCGAAAAGTAACTGACCCAAACCATTGGTTTGTAAATTCTTTGGGCGTTAGTCCCATGAAGGAAGGTAATACTTGAAGAAGAAGAAGAAGAAGAAGAAGAAGAGAAGAGGAAGAGGAAGAAGAAGAAGAAGAGGAAGAAGAAGAAGAAGAAGAAGAGAAGAAGAAGAAGAAGAAGAAGAAGAAGAAGAAGAAGAAGAAGAAGAAGAAGAAGAAGAGAAGAAGAGAAGAAAGAAGAAGAGAGAAGAAAAGAAGAAGAAGAAGAAGAGAAGAAGAAGAAGAAGAAGAAGAAGAAGAAGAAGAAGAAGAAGAAGAAGAAGAAGAAGAAGAAGAAGAAGAAAGAAGAAGAAGAAGGAAGAAGAAGAGAAGAAGAAGAAGAAGAAGAAGAAGAAGAAGAAGAAGAAGAAGAAGAAGAAGAAGAAGAAGAAGAAGAAGAAGAAGAAGGAAGAAGAAGAAGAAGAAGAAGAAGAAGAAGAAGAAGAAGAAGAAGAAGAAGAAAGAAGAAGAAGAAGAAGAAGAAGAAGAAGAAGAAGAAGAAGAAGAAGAAGAAGAAGAAGAAGAAGAAGAAGAAGAAGAAGAAGAAGAAGAAGAAGAAGAAGAAGAAGAAGAAGAAGAAAGAAGAAGAAGAAGAAGAAGAAGAAGAAGAAGAAGAGAAGAAGAAGAAGAAGAAGAAGAAGAAGAAGAAGAAGAAGAAGAAGAAGAAGAAGAAGAAGAAGAAGAAGAAGAAGAAGAAGAAGAGAAGAAGAAGAAGAAGAAGAGAAGAAGAAGAAGAAGAAGAGAAGAAGAAGAAGAAGAAGAAGAAGAAGAAGAAGAAGAAGAAGAAGAAGAAGAAGAAGAAGAAGAAGAAGAAGAAGAAGAAGAAGAAGAAGAAGAAGAAGAAGAAGAAGAAGAAGAAGAAGAAGAAGAAGAAGAAGAGGTTTATCTGTTCATGCATAAATGTATATTACCCTTGCACGAAAGAATGGCCAACCGATTTAGAAACTTCCACTTAGAAAAAGGGCGGTGGCTTGTTATCTTCTCCACTTATGCGTTCTAAGGAGACACAAAATCTAAAAGATTGAAAACTACCTAAAAATATCTTGCTTACTATTCATATTTTATTTTCTCTACCATTTATATATGCTAGGTAATGGAAGCATTGCAATTTGGCATTGAACTTTAGCAACTTCCATACATGTGACACAAAGACCTTCAACAAAATCTTCTGCAGCAGAGCCTTCCTCTGTTTTTCTTCTTCCTCTCTTCCCTCCTTCCCTCCTTCCTTTCTTCCCTCCCTCCTTCCCTCCTTCCCCCCCTCCCCCCTTCCCTCCTTCCCTCCTTCCTTCCTTCTTTCTTTCTTTAGTTCTTTCCTTCGTTTTTCTTCTAAGATGGCTAACCAGCTCGACTCTACTTCTTTAATATACTTGTACATTAATAAAACGTATATCTTGTGTCTTCTACGAATACCATTTTAAGTCCTATTCATTCTGAATAAATGTTATATTACTGTAAGCCATAATAGTTATATCTAATAAAACACACTCGTTAAAATACAATGTGTGGCGTTAACCATTTCCAAAATATTCGTTGTAATTGGTTTGAATTTTCCAGCACTTAAACATGCATTTTTAAATCCTTATTCAATATAATTTGGTGTTCCGCCATGTCACGCCAAGTGTACGGAATTTCAAAGCCAGTGCTTAGGGATTAGCATTTTAAAATTTGACTGGCACTTTAACTTCCTTTATCCGTATTTAATGCGTAATGCTTGGTTATGTAACTATTTCAGTGAAATTAATGTCTAAAAAGTTACACCAGTTTGGCGTTACTATCATCCTATTTACCACGAAAACAGCAATGAACCGATAACATTGCAATCACAAGGAAATAACTCAAGTTTCTTTTACCAGATAAAACTTTTACTTTCATTTCAATGTTCCATAACAAAGCAAAAAAGGGAGTTTTATTGCCGGTTTTCAAACATACTCAATTACGTAGGTTTTAGAGATCGCAGAGAGAAGAGTGAGAGAAGGGGAGAGAGAAAGAGAGGCTGGAGCTACGAAGGAAAGAGCAAGAAAAGCAAAGAGACGGTCACAGAGATTGAAGAAAGGGGGAAAGAGAGAAGATGGAGAAAGGTGTCCACATTTAACGCAATAATGCAATCAGCACTACTTGTGTTAACATTTTTAAAAAGCCTACTAAATTTACGTGGATGTTTCAAATTAATGAGAGCATTTTGTGCCAAATTTCATATTTAAGACGGTGCTATTTGCAGATGATCAAATAATTTATAAAAAAAATGTGATGAACTACAAAGAACAGACTTGGATAGGTAAAGTCAAACAGAAAACTTGAATGCCATTTGAAATATGGATCCTCCGGTTTCCGTCCAATTGCCCTTAACCATTGAGCTACCATTGCAGCATACCAGCAACAAATTAAATTCTTAAACTGATCGTACTTTTTCCCCGTAAACCTTTAGAAGATCAGGCTTCATAGTTAGACCCTATTGGTTCAATTGACGCGAATTTAGTGTCAAGCTGGCATGTTGCATGGTAATTCGATGCTTAAGAGCAACCGGATAGAAACCAGGGGATCCGTAGTTCAAATCCGACTACGACATTGAATTTTTCAGTTTGACTCTACCTATTCAAACCTTGCCCTAAACACGGCTAGTGTGGAAGAACAATTATTTCCAAAGAACAGACTTATTTCTACAAATAGGCCCTTAAGTAAATGTACTGCTGGGACCAAAGGTGATGTAAATAATACTGTATTAGAGCAGGTCACGAGTTTTAAATGCCTAAGAATTAGGATGTCCTTTATAGCATTTCAGCTATAAATACGAAAATAAAGAGTAAACAGATACGTAAATGAATGTTTAAAAACTGAAATTAGAAAACAGATTTAGGCCGCGCCATGGCTGAGTGGTTGGACCGCCTGACTCTCACCTACGCGTCCCGGGTTCGATCCCAGGCGACCGCAAAGTGGGATTTGTGGTGGACAACGTGGCGCTGAGGTGGGTTTCTTCCAGGTCCTCCGGTTTCCCCCACCATCATTCCACCAATTGCTCCATCAGTCATTCATCTCAGGCGTTGGGCCGACCCCTCAATTCTGTTTTCATCTTAGGTCAGATGCTTCGGCTCCCTCGCTCTGAGGGAACGCAAGCTCCTCCTAACGTCAGCATTGACGAGAAAGGGAGATAAAAGAAACTTAGAAGAAGTTTCTAAACCTACTTTCTTATGTGAATTGAAATGTGCATTAATTTATAGCTCACATAAAGCAGATTTAGGCTTAGATTCCTAAGATTATTAAATGGATATACTGCTTTAAATAAAATCTCAAATTAAAAAAATTGACAAGACTTTGACAAAATTTCTCTGGATGAGGAATCCCAAGTATTGTATGCCGAAAAGATCAAGATATCTGGGAAGACTAACGGAATGTTCAGACATATTTTGAGGCGAAACATTCTTGTCTAACCTCTATTGTGCAGAAAAAGAACAACATTGAGTGCTTATCACGAATATTAATGAATGAAAACACTAATAAAAGCTAAATAAAGTTAAAACAACCTTCGTTCCTTAGAATAAAGAAAGAGCTTCTGCCGTAAGCTAGCTGCTAAGACGTAGTTCATAAGAAAGTGCCGGACATTTCCCAACGACTGCTTGTTATGGTAAATATGCCTAATTATTTTTTTCTAGGTGAAAGTGGAGCGTGCCATGCAGTAACTTATGTTAGAGGCGAGGGAGTGTTCCTGAACGTGCTACGAGTTAAACAGGCAACTTGTACCTGAATATTCAACACATGAGCATGGCTAAGAAACCAGGAGCACGCAGTATGAATTGTTTGTTAAACAGAAGGCTCTACAAATCACTTCGCACACGAGAAGCACGTCTGGGTAGTTTGAAATGCGAAACAAATAGCCTTCTTCTTTAAAAGCTAAACTATCCAATGTACTTCCTTTACTAGAAACTGGAGTGTTGCACCTGTTAAAACTCTACTCTTTGATTTGCGATGGATCTAAAATGGAGCTGCAGATATTTTATATTGTAATAGGGAAAAACTCCACCTACCTTAATGGTGAAATTCAAGTAATAAAACAGTACTAATGCATCTTCTTTATAGAATACATTCATGTGTACACGTATATTAAGAGATTCAAATTAGGTATATACAACGAATATCAAAAAATAAATCTACAATCTTCAGTAAGCAGTTAAAAATACAAAAAGATAATCAGATTATTGTTCAAACAAAATAAAATTATACATCTCCAATGCATACTTTCTCATTGCAAGCATATGGCATTGAAATTGCTGATTCTTTGGCAAAAGAGGTAGGCTAAATTTTACAGAACTCAAATAAAGCAACCCTATTATTGTGGAAAAATTAGAGTTCAAGAAACGTCCAAAAAGAACTGCTCGGAATATCCAAAGTAATAAGAAATTCAGATCCAAGATCTGAAGCTTAGTAATATTTAGATTAATACTATGCAAGTAGTTCTGTCAAGAAAGAACTTTACACGTTTAGCTCTCAAAACTCCCCCATAGGAGCATGGACTGGACAGAAAACCAATGGAATATGTTCAAGTATTTTGGCACTGGATTAGTAGTACTGCTACTTTTTAATTTGACTTAAATATCTTTTAGTTTAGAATGTTCACTTAAAGAACGGCACATAAACAACCATAACATTTCACAACAGTCGCTTTCATTCTTTATTTAACTCAATCACTTTCTTGAATTGTCCCTAAATTATAGATGTATTTTTCGTTTTTTAAACCATCTCTCAACTTAAAACCAAACTCTTTTAATATAGGAATTCAAAATTATCTCTGAAATATTATTTTTCAATGACAGATATTTTGTGCTGTCTTGATCAAAGTTGAATACCATTTAAATCTTACCTTGATCTTGAGCTCATGAACTTCCTACCATATGCAACATCTGCTCACAAACTAATGTTGTTTTCCAGTAACTATTTCTGACGAATGTCGGGTAACTCTAAGCTCCATGGACCTTGAACACATATGAGCCTCATTTCACCCATTCCATTCATCGTCCGATATGACTTAACGTTGGAGGATATAAAATTACAAACAAAAAACTACTTCTATTATTGAGCATTGAAAAAGTAGTGTGCAATACACGTGCGATGAGCGCATTGAACAATACCAACAGTAGGAAATAATCGACTTTGTTTCTTAATTTAATTTGTATTAAGATGGGTACGATTTGCACTATTTAACATAATGAAATGAGCTTAAACTGTAAAGATCATAAGTTCAGGTAAAACTAACATAATAAAAACCATGTTTTGGAAATTTTAAGCAATTGTATGAACAAATACTCCATAAATATTATTGCTTGAAACTTGTTCTATGAAAAATGTGGTATCTGATTTCACCAGAAATACCTGTTTTCAGACCTCTAACTCCAAAACTAAGCATTTTAGAAACAGATTCATTTGTGTATGAATAACATAACCTAATAAATGAATACCAATAAATACGAATCCTCATGTTTAGCTTCAGCATCTTTCAAAGATGCGAAGACGTTAATGAAAATTCTTTCATTCTAAATTAATGTTTACATGGAAGATTATTCTAACATTTTGACTGGTTAAAGAATGCTAAACTTATAAAAGAAAAAAGTACTATCAGTTTTCTAGAGTGCAGTGTTTACACTTTATAAGTTGGATCTACTTTTTACAATCTCTACTATGCAGTTTTGCACAGGAAGTAAGGTAAACGCGAGTGAATCCGATCAATATTTTGAAATCGTTCACAAAAGCTCTATTTATCACGTAAATATGAAAACCTTTACCATATATTGAAGCCTAGGCATTCTAACTGTTTAGATGAAGAAGTTTATACTTTCGTTTTCATTTTTATTCCGAGCCTACAATTGTAACATGAATAGGTTGGCAAGGCGGATGAATAGGAATGGAAAGCAAAACAATGGAACATTCAATTCCATTACATATAGTAATCATGAGAACAAAATAACATCGCATTTCTACACTTGTTTCATGCATCTCACACACATTTTCCACATATCTAGGAATTGCTTCTTTCCCACAGCACCCACACAAATTTACTACTCTCCATTTTTCTAGGCCCATTTGAGCACCATTTCATTCATCGTCCGAAATGACTTAACATTGGAGGAGGTAAGTAAAAAAATGAATACTCCGCTTTGCTATAATACTCCCCGCCCGCTATTGTAGCGTTATCAGCACTAATCAAGTAACTATCATAACAAAAAGGATGATTATGGATGTAAGAAAATCCGTATTTTCTTGTTGTGCACAGTGCAATTACACACCTCATTTCCAGAAAAGAAGCTTGATTTTTCACTTAGTCTGAAGAAACAATCTTACTACACACTTATCTGTCTCAGGTAGTTAACTTCTTCGCTCACAAAGATCGTTCCAACACAATACACTACCGTCCCTTAGAGAGCAGATTTTGAAAATCAAATCCGAATCACCCGCACTTACCTTATTGTATTTCATCCAAAAATACTTATCGAGATTCCACCGGAAATATACGTTCTGGAACTACCTGAATAAACAAATGACATTTCTAGAAAAATTGTCTAGGTGTGTGTGTGTGTGTGTGTGTGTGTGTGTGTGTGTGTGTGTGTGTGTGTGTGTGTGTGTGTGTGTGTGTGTGTGAACAACATTACACAAAAAGGAAGAACTGGTTATATAGGATGAATAAAAGAAACAGCGACAACGCTAGGTATGTCGTGCAGGACGGCAAACCGATCATTTTCCAAGCAGCAACCCATGTCCGGAAACTCACGGTTTGGGCGCAAAGTGTCCGTTCTACATGTCGACAATACAACGGTTAAGTGGTATGCAGCACAAAGCACTTTAACATTACAAATGGGGTTCAAACTGGGTACCTCCTACACCAATGCAGAGCCTGCATCGGCGGCGATGAGCTTCACGTATAGGCTCTAATATGTGTGGTTGCCCTGAAAGAATTGCAATCGTTCCATGTACTCGTGCAATGAAGTCCTCCTCGAGGTTTCAGGAGCAATGCACACTATGTTTTTCATACTGCTCCTCAGAAAATGTCCAGCGGGATCAGATCTGGTGATCGTGCTGCCATGGAACGGGTCCTCCCTCTACCAATCCATTGAGGGATATGTAAAGTTGAGATGATTCCTCATATTTTTCTCAAAATGTGCTGGAGCTCCATCGTGTTGCTGCCACATTATCTGCCGAATGTGTAGAGGAACGTTCTCCAATAAGGTATGCAAAATATCTCAAAGAAATGTGAGGTAGGTTGATCCTGGATAGATAGACAAACTGAACAATTTACTGACATGACAAGGATTTGAACCACGGAACTCCTGGTTTCTATCCAGTCGCTCTTACCAATTAACTTAAATAAATCGGTCCTGTTAGTCTGTTTCGGAGTAGATACGGACAAATGATATGGTCAACAATTATTCCAGCCCATAAACATGTGTTGGTGACTTCGAACGACCTGCGCACGTGGATTTCCGTCCACTCAACATGCACTTAGGACCCAGTTCTCTAACGTTGACGTTCTACAGCATCCAAATCTTGTGTTTCCGAACATGGGGCCCTTCTTAAAAAATTATCAATGCGCTACCCTGCTCAACTTTTTAAGCGTTGTCGGTGTTTTTTTATCCCCTCACTCTGTATATCAAACTCCGTATTTAAGTTCAGCGTCTTTCAAGAATACAACACAAAGATTTTCAAGAAAATCCCCCATCCCATCTAGGATTAGGATTTCACTACGGAGAGGACTCGGTAAGTAGGCCACCATGCTTGGCCCATCGTGCCTATGCCCTCATACACAGCGACCAAATGTTAAAATATTTCACTATCGATTAAGTTTCTGTATGTGCCTATTCGCATTGTATCTCATTAACACGAAATAGAAAAATAAGCTTTCGTTAGAATCGATCACACACAAGTGTGAGTAGAGAAAGTCATGTGAATGTAACACATCACATTCTTCTATTTTAAAATGTCCAGTATGTCCAACAACTCGCCTGTGCTGCAGTTATCTGGGCGACGTGCGTGACCAAAGGGGCGGGCGGCAGCGGTGTAAGTCGCTATGTAATTGCTCCAGCCCGCATGTCAGCAAGTAAACCGGGATCTCATATCGCTTCAAGATTTGTTAACTTATTACGGCCAACTTGGAACATCTACATGCCTTAAGCTTTTTGTTTAAAATTTGTGTGTAAAATAGATGCCAGAGTTCATGAACATCCTGTATATTGTAGTGATCTTACTAAGAACAAAACAAGCAAATATTGCAATTCACTCAAAACAATGTGTTATTTTTATGCAATGACAACAACGGAATTGCTTTGAGTGCTTTCATAGTTAAAATGGGACTTTCAAAACTCACTTCAAACTACATATTTGAGCTTGGATAAAAACAAAAGAAGTCATTTACTGAGCAAGCAATGCAGTTTGGTTTTCCTTCTCTTCTCAGTTCAGTTGTGTTCCATAGGAACAGTTTTAATTAGCGATTCGAAGCCGCATCCAACGATGAATTAGGTGAAATGATGCTCAAATGAGCCCAGGGTCAATAGAGCTCAGGCTTACCATATATTCACCGTTCAGCATAAGGCAAAACTCCGGTAAAACCTTATCCGCACAATTCACCCTGACCGAGATTCGAACGTGAGGCAAATACGCTACCAGCTACCGCTGACAGTTCAGTTTCGTTGAATAAAATATTAGTAATTTTAGTCATATTATGAGAATAGGTAGGTTACAAATCTTGGCTTTGTAATTAAATGAATACAGCTGATTCAGTGCTACCTATTATGGCAGGAAAGGTTTTTCTCAGGATCTGGCAAAAATTTAGAACTCTTAACACTTTGAAAACAGGCAAATACTCCATTCGTAATTACGGGAATTTAAACATAAAGTTTGAGGAGACTGGTTCTGTTGCTGATAAGAAGAAAACTGGAAAACCAAGGTTATCAATGATGTCACTGTTATTGAGATGCTTCATGTAAATAATGAAATACATTTAATAATTATGGAATTAGTAACGTTACACAGTTATCGAGGCAACTTCAGATGAGTAATGCCACAGTTTGGAGATTTCAAAGAGTTTTTTTAAAAAAATGTATTTATTTAACAGAGGTGAAGATAGGTAGAAAGTGGAGCGGCTTTATCACAGCCTGGGGGAATCCCGCTGACGCACTCCCATATTCTAGGCGGAGTTGCAATGCAAGCTGCTAATAGCAGCAAGTGGGTAAAGAATGATGGCCAGGCGTCGATCATGACCAAGGCCCTGATCGAGGCGCGTGGGAGTAGGGTGCAACCTGTAAAGACAATATCTCTTTAGGGAATGACAGTGGGGGGCCATAAGTCCTGGGTGTAGTTAGTCAAGTTGGACTCATAGGGAAGGCGAAGGTTGGAGCCAGCTTGTTCCTTGAAGTTCAGATGGAAGTCTCGTTGTAGTGTGCAGACGGCGGTGCGTGGGTGGGGACGTGCTGGAGATCGGTAATTCTCCGGTGAAGCTGCACTTGTTCCTCCAGGATCTCATCTAGTTTGTCGTAAATGCTGTGTTGGTCTTTGGTAGTGATGTGTTTGTGAAGCTCTTTAGTCAGGTTACGTAGATCAGTGAGTTGTGATGGTTCGAAGGTCCTGATGTCGGCGATTTGCGTCGCTAGGTGTTGAGCCTTCCGTTTAAGTGAAAGGAGAGTATCCTTATTGGCAACTAGGGTAGATGAGATCCTTTTCAAAGAGAACATCTTGGCCTGTCCATATAAACTAAAGTTTACCTCAAAGAAAATGCCAAGCGGCGCAGATGTGATTTTTCTTTATTTGTGCAAGCACAGATTTGGACAACTTTTTGCATACTTCTGTCTTAATATATGGAGTTACCACACTTAACTGCAGAATTTGTTCAAAAATGACTTTCATATTTTAATTTACGAAGGTCCTCATGATTTAAAAGTCACCATAGCTGGTATGGTGTGACTTCAATTCACAGTTCATCATTGGACCTTATTCCTTCGAAAAAGACAAAATGTTACAGTAAATGTGAGCACTACTATGGCATGTTACAAAACTTCAAAAATGAAATGAAATGTGTAGTGTTTAACGCCCGCTTTTACTACATACGGCACCGCAGGCGATGACACTGATGATACATGAAATGAAGATGGAGCACCGGTGGAATGAGATGGCGGGGAAAACCGGAGATCCCGGAGAAAACCTGCCCCAGCATCGTGTTTTCCACCACAAATCTCACTTTGCGGTCGCCTGGGATCAAACCCGGGCCGCCTTGGTGAGAGCCAAGCGGTCTAACCACTGAGCCACGGCGCGACCTTACAAAACTTCGTGAAGCCTAGACTGACGAATTACGAGAAACATGACAGATGGTGGTTTGCCCCATATCCACACCCCTACAAAACAATTACCAAATCTTTAGCAATTGTGTCATCGGTTGATACTTTCCAACAAAGTGGCCGCCGCGATCTCCAGGTCTCAACCCGATCGACATTTTGCTGTGGGGTTACCTTAAAGAACGAGCTTTCGTGACACATCCAACAATTCGACATCAACTGAAAGATCCTATCTTGCAATAAATTGCTAAATTTTCAAAATGCTGTACATGGAGTAGCAGGAAGCATAATGTACGACGAACAAGAGACGGAGGCCATTTCAATATTTTATATAGCCCCACTGCTTGCCTAGTATGCGACTTCTTGTTATTTTTTTTTATTTTTTATTTTTTTATTTTTCTACTTAGTTGAGCTGATTGTGAAAGGCACTATAGATTTCTCTTAACTTATGGTCATATCATTTTTCAGCACTTATAAACTTCTCTTGAATTCTTGCATGAATTGAAAGAATTGTTTCCATCATACTAAGTAATAATTAATATTGCAGAAACCCTCAAGATATTTAAATGGAAATTGAGGTTGTCTTCCAAAATATGAATAATATAGCAAAACACAAAGAGAGCCTTTGGTAGGGGGAAAATGTTTGCAGGTTACATTTATTATACAGGCAGAAACCGTAGCTCCAATTGTAACTGCTAACATTATTGGCTGTCTTGCTCTCTGTTTCCCTGTCATTAAGTATCGGATTTGATGGCTAAGTTGGCCTACTGATCGTAAAGTCGCAAATTCAAACCCGGCCCAGACCGATGACATTCAAGTGGGCTTAGAAGTGACAACTCTATGTCGGTATATTTACAGGTATGTAAGGGAACGCCCGCGGGAAGAAATTCCAGCTCAAGGGCAGCGCTAATATATTCCTGACAATTGACAGAGTTTTAAAAAACAAAACAGCTTTAAGTACTGTAATTTTTTCTGCACATCCGCTATATTTGATGGAACGCGAGATAAATAAAGACCATAACAATCTTCTGTTTTACTGTCTTTATTTTCATTTACATTTTCTTTTAACATCCGTCATTTCGGAGATTTTTTTTATTTTAATTTTTTCAACAATTGCTCATCAGCAGATCATACACACCAAGTGGGATGGCTCAAGCGGTATCAACTTTGGCTCGCATTCGGGAGATCCAGGTTCGATTCCCATAGCCTACCTACCTGAAACATGGGTTCTTTTCAGGGGTTTCCCGAGTCGCCAGGCAAATACTGGGAGATTAATTATATCTCCCGAATTTCCTGTCCCCCCATTTCATCTCCACCGTCATTTCATATCATCTCTCATATGATGGTCTTTTTGTGGTGGAAGTGCCGGCGTAAGTCTTGGCGCTGCATGGCAGGATGATATGCTGCTGGTAAACACTTCCTCCTTCGGTAGGACGGTCTCCGGGCCGGCTGAAGGACATTTCAGGACCACGGTGAATGGGATGCCAGTTGTACTGGTATGCCGGGAGTTTCTAATTGGACAGTTGTATGGACCTTACCCTCTGCACTATCGTGGCTCCTTGCGACGGTCACCCTTTGCCTCCTCTGGCCTCTTCCACCCAGGGAGTGATCCATTTTGGACATAGGTACAATAGACCATGACTGGAACTCCGTACCGAGTCCTCTCCATACCATCCAATCTAATCCATACCCACACATTTACACTCTCATTTATGCTTCCAGACTCCAGACGAGAAAAAGTCCTAACTCAAGGAAAATTCTCATGCTTCAGCCGGGAATCGAAACGTGGACCTCTGGATTTGAAGACTAGCATTCATAGGTAGCGCTGGAGGGGGAGGAGGTAGAAGGGAGGAGAAGAGAGGTATCTAACATAACATCTGTTTAAGTATAACATGCTTGTAAATTCTGTTTTAGTTTGGCAGCAGTAAAACGTTTACACGTTTACATGTTCTGCACCAGTTGGGAGACATTTTCAAACTTAGAATCTCACCTTATGTTTCACTAGAACTCGTAACTTCAGAAGTCTCAATGAAATGGAAAGAATCAATTTTATAAGTTATCCGCTGAAAATATTTGAGTACCATAGAGACCTTTCCATTACATACCTAACAGGTATATAGGGAATATTGCACTTCACAGAAAAATTCCATGTCAACATTTCAGAAAAAATACATGTTTTGAGGTACCTTGAATACAATAAAACAATTCTTACTTTCTCTACCACGTACCTGGTAGATAACTGTCGCATACATACAAAGATTTCCAGGGAAATACATATTTTTTAGTCCTTCTGAATCCAAAAAACGGCAATTTTAGAAAAATATCATTTAATGTGTGTCTGTGCGTGGCTGCAAACAACATATGTTAAAAACAGAAGTCGGATTAATAATAAACTTGGCATTTATACTGCAGATGCAATGGGAAGATTTGACAGAAACCATAGGTATTTAACCTGGAAAAATTATGTCCACTTTTCTCAAAACTGGTTGTAATGATTTTGTTCATTAGTATTGCATGAAAGTTTAAAAATTCTGATGTGTTACATTCACTCTCTACACTAAGGTACAGAAAGTTAAAATACATACAATTTGTTATTAAAATATTTTATTTTCCTTTCTTTTTTGTTATTTTATTCTCTTCCTTCTAGCCTATTCGTAAAGAGGATTTATGAATGCCTGGGATCTGACGCCTTTCGAGGAGCAGAGGAATACCCAAAATGGAGGATCAGTCCGATATATAGTATGAGGGTGAAGAAATAGAAATGTTGGTGTATGAAATAGTATCAAATGTCTTTGCAATGGATGAAAGCAAAGGCGATTAGTAGTTGGAATAATTAATGCCTGGGAAAACCGGAGAACCCGTAGAAAACCTGCCCAGATGCCGGTTCAAGTTTTTAACTTACTTACTTCATTTTAATTGAGATAATTAAGGAAAACAAAGATATTTAGGATGGCCCCGTAGCTCAGTCAGTAGAGCACCTGCCTGCCGTGCTAGGTGTCTCGGGTTCGATTCCCGGCAGTGGGGGTGGGGATTTTTCTCCTCATCTTCCACATAGTCTGGAAGTATGAATTAGAGTGCGAATGTGTGCGTGATCAAATGTTTAAAACACAACGATTACGAGTTAACACCTTCGATATGTTCCAAAGGAGAACGGCTGCCGATACGACCATAGGAGTTAAAAAATATGTTAAAAATTTTAAGAAGTGTACTTTATATTTAGCTGAAGTTTTGTTCACACACACACACACACACACACACACACACACACACACACACACACACATACACACGCGCACGCGCGTGGCATTTTTTCAAAATATATATATTTTAACCAAGGTGCCTCAAATATAAATTTCCAGTAAAAATCTATATTGAATTAAAGGATAAAGAGAATTGAAAAACAGTCAATCTGCATGTCTTAATTGGTTAGACGCTAGTCTACTGATAACAAATTCTTGGGTTCAAACATGGCCCACCCCGTGACCGTGTCGTAGCGTAGCTGGTAGCATGTCTGCCTCACGTTCAAGAAGTCCGGAGTTCCAATCTCGGTCATCGTGAGTTATCTAGATACGGTCTTTTCCGGGTTTTCTCTTATCCTGAAAGATTACTGTCGCATAATTCCAAGCTCTATGGAACCTGGACTCATTTATGTATCATTTCATCCGTTTCATTCATCGTCCAAAATGACTTAATGTTGTAGGACTTTAATTCAGTAAAAGAGGCCCAGACCGATGGTTTTTAAGTGCTTAAAAACGATAACTCCATGTTAGTAGATTTACTGGCATATAAAAATCTGCGGGACGAAATTCCAGTACACTGGCGGCGCTGACAATTGACAACGTCGTTAACAAAGTGTTTTAAAAATACGAATAAAAAGAGGCATTTGCTTTCACTTGTACTTTTTCAAGTAAATACCTACATGAAGTAAATCTTTGCAAGGCCCGTAAACTTGTATGCATACTCTAAAAATGAGTTGAATACAACGCAAGAAATTACAGCAGAAGTATCTATTTGCAAACTTGGTTAGAAGCAACCTCATTGACCGTCAGTCTATCTCTGCCTCTGTTCAAATTGTAGCTCAAATGCTTATTTGACAACAAAACCAGAATTAGGTTCTCGAAAACTTAAAAGTATTATTTAGGTTAGAAGATAGAAGTAGGTATTGATTATTTAATCGATTATTTTCTTCCCAGCTTGGAGAAACACATGAGATATAATTATGCAACAATTATGAATTTTTTCCCTGCCTATGCGATCTTAGTTACAAACATGAAATGGCCGAAGATTTAAGACAATTTTTAAAACGACATTGAGCATTTCTGAAAGAATTGGCAGAAAGCAAATGAGGAAACGAACACAAGGAAAAAAAAAGTTTTCAATGAATTGATGAACCTTGGTGACTGGTACAATGGACTGTACACCCATAGAGATAAAGCATAACCCTAGTACAGAGCAATGTACTCGTTATAACGCATATCAGGCGATGAATAAAGAAACCAACGGAGTATGAAGATGCTTACATCACTTAAATAGGCTGATCCAATGGTGATCCTTTTGGAATATATCATAACCTTAGTTTTTAGGTGCGAGCTCCTTCACTAAAACAGTGTAAACAGTAAATACCTGAAAGTAAACCGGAAAATTGGCAAGTATTTGCTAGCAAGCATGCTCTTCTTTTGAACTTCCTTGATAAATAAGCTGTTGTAACAATTTACTAGTTGTTATTTGCTTCTGGTAAAAGGAAATGTGAGTGTTCGTTTTCTCACACTGATAGCAGTAGTTCGTACCACCTGGCTGGGGACTGACAAGCCTGGTCATTCCTTTATGCTATCAGTTTTAGATAATGAGCATGAAACGACGGTGCGAGTATCATATCCCACGCTTAAAACAGGATACCAACGCATTTTTACATAACTGCACTCAAAATAAGTTACATATATATGTTTATGATTCTGGAAGAGTATGCCATTTCAGTAATCAAAATTTGACAGAAATACGATCAGGGCGAAAAGTATCAATTTCCGGTTATTTGCTATATCTTAACATAATTTCATACAACTTCTTATGCAAAAGAAGATTATAAGAATCATTGCTAACACTCGCAGCGGACGCTGTTGCTATTTAGAAGATTCAAGATATTAACCCTTCCTTGTGTGTGCGTGAGAGAGAGAGCGAGAGAGAGAGAGAGCGAGAGAGAGCGAGAGAGAGAGAGAGCTGTTCAATAAAGAATGATCACAATTTTTTTGACAACGTATCTTTACTCATCCTCATAAATTTGATGGTCCTTCTCAAAATAGTCTCCCCTGAATGCGATGTACTTGTCCCAGCGTTTCTGCCAGTCTTAAAAGACATGCTCGAAACCATTTTTTGAAAGATCCTTCAAAATCGCCTCCGCAGCCTTCACCACTGCTTCTGATGATGGATAATGCCTCACACGAAGGTGTTTCTTCAAGTTAGGCAATAAACAAAAGTCACATGGGGCTAAATCCGGTCTATAGGGAGGGTGAGGGATGCACTTCACGTTGATTTTTGCAAGATATTCAGCAGCAACATTGGCAATATGTGACCGCACATTATCGTGGTGCAGCATTTAGCCTGCTTCACGGAAATGTGGTCTTTTGCGCCTGATATGGACTTGCAATGTTTTCAGGACATATCTGTAGTATTGTCCAGTTACTGATGTGAGTGCAGGTACAACGTGCTCATAAACCATTCCATGAATTTCAAAGAATGAGATGACCATAACTTTCCCAGCAGAAGCAGCCACTTTTGCTTTTGGGGAGTTGGTGATGAAGGAGATTTCCACACTGAGCTTTGCTGTTTGCTCTCAGGATCAAAATGATGTAACCAAGTTTCATCAGCAGTGATTACGTTTGAAAGAAACTCCGGATCTTCCTCTAACATCAACTTCAACTGCACGCAGACCTGCATGCGAATGTCCTTTTGTTCGGGAATCAACAGTCTTGGAAGCCATCGCGTACAAACACGTCTCATGTGTAATGTTTCTGTCACTAACGTGTGGGTGGCACCCAATGAAATGTTCAGTATTTCATAAAGTGATCTTAAGGTAATTCGTCGATCCTCTCTCACAATGGCAGCAGCAGTGTTGATGTTTTCTTCCACAAGAGCAGTAACTGGAGCACCGGTTCCCCCTTCCTTTGAAATTTATTGTCTCCCCTCTTTAAACACTTTAAAGCACCTTCGAGCTGAGCTGTAGGGAAGAACAGACTCTCCATAGGCCTTCTGTAACATTGTATAGGCCTCAACTGAAGATTTGTTGAGACGAAAGCAGAACTTCCAAGCCGCATATTGTTCCTCGCGTGTTACCTCCATTTCAGCAGTAGGCGATACTGAACATGTCTTAACTTGCCTGGTTCTCACAGGTGGGAACCAGGAGTACCAAGAATGAAACTACTACGGCGTGTTTATTTCACATTAAGCTGACAGAATATAATAAGATTGAATTTTAGTGCAAAAAATTATGACCGTAAAAAAGTTATGATCATTCTTTACTGAACAGCCCTTGTATATACTCTCGGTCCTAAAATTCTTTGTGTGCAATTGGGCCTCATTTATAACAATTAATGTTATAAATATAACATTATCATAGACTAAACAACAGACAAAAGTGTAATATCCGTTATCCCAGTGCTAAAATTTCTTGCTTTTATGGTGTATTATATTTGGCGCTCTTCCTAATGATCTTAAAGGAAAACCTGATGATTTCAGTGCTTTTAAAATGCTGCTCGAGAGTATCTATGCTCAAAATCATTTTATTCTGTACGCGATTGTTGAACGATAAATTATCGTGATAATGCTTATGTATCTCTGTAAGTAGAATCTAACTGTACCAATGACAAATCATTGCCAATTTACCTTTGATGCCTGTTTAAAAGCTATTTAAATATATATGTATTGAAGAAATGACAATAAATGGTATCCGTTTAAAATATAATATGAAATTTTAAGACATACTGGAAAAAAGCCAAGTGAAAGTTGATTAAAAGTATTAGATTCCGTATCAGATAGATGTGTATATAAGGGGCCCAACTGCAGTGGTTATCAGCGCCCTTAAAAAAACAATTATGGCAAAAACCAGATATAAACAGTTCTAAAACTTAATAAAAGTGTAAATAAAGTCAAAAAATATATGTAAACAAGCCAAGACACAAAGAAAATAAGCAGAAATATAAGGCCAAAAGGCGCAAAAAACAGTTATCTTCACTAAATTCTAAAATCTAACTTAGAAGAAAAGTTAAAAACCTTCTTCACCGCTTTGTTGTCATCCGCCAGCATCTTTGCAAAGCTGGCCGGCAGCTGCAGAGACTTCCTAAGGCGTGCTAGGCAAAAATACTCTAGCAACACATGATGGCCGGAGAAAGCTTCGTTGCAAAACGGACAAACTGGAGCAGGGTCCTTTCTTAACAAATAACTATGTGTAAAAAAGCAGTGCCCAATACGCAACCGAACCACCTCCTCACGACGAGATGATCGAAGGAGGTAACCCAGGGAATCGGAAGTTCTTTCAAAGATCTAAGTTGTTGCTGCGGAGAGCGGACCACTCTTCCCGCCAGCGGGACTGTAGAGCTCTCCGCAGTTCAAGCATAAAATCTTCCGATGTGACAAATGATATCTTAACCCATCTTTGCTGCTGTATCCGCCATTTCATTCACCACAAGCCAACGTGACCAGGAATCCATGCACACACCACGCTAATGCCGGAAGCGTGTAGAACGTGGAGGGCATTCTGGGTATGCTGCACAATGTGGTGGTAGTTGTGTAGCTGCCGCAAGCTTTGAAGTGCACTTAGGGAATCACTCAGGATTAAGCAGTCTGCCTTCTTTCGTATGGCTCGGTTCCACACACATAAGCACAACCAACACCATTTGAGCTCTTTGAGCCATTAGTATAAATTAAAAACCGTCTTTATAACGTGATAAAAATTCTAAAAACAGGTGCGGATACTAGACTTAGACATGGTAGATTTATCGTATTTAGTCATGCTCAGGTCTACGTGAGACGTTCTACAGAAACAAGGAGGGTTATCCCTGCTTCACCCCCCTCCCCGCCATTTTGCTTTTCATGTTGTCTGTATATAACGTATCTCTTATGTTAAATTTTCAAGTACATATGTATGCTATTGAACTGTATACCTCTGGACATGTTCAGTGTTCACAGTCTTTTGTGGCTACATGTGAACCAACTGAATGCAAATCTAATCTAAACCAATCACAATTATTACGATGGAACGCAGAAAACACTTTGCATTTTTATAAACCTCACTATTTTTATACAATCAGCTTCCTGTATGATTCACAAATGGATTTCCAAATGTTTCAATAGTAGGAAAATCGCGTTTTTTTTTTTTTTTGCACTTAATAAACAGTTAACATTTTGAAATGTATTTAACTTGAATAAAAAAAAACGTTAGAAAAAAACATTCTAATTAGTGTTATGTTAGGGAGAAGGGATCCAAACTGATTGTAATGCTGAACAGCATCTAGATGGTTATGATTTCTGAAGAATTTACCAGATCATTGTTACACCAATGAAAGAATTTGGATCCTAAAGCATTGAAATATTCTGGACAATAACATTTTGGAAATTTGAATGAATTTTGACAACAGGACGCTGCAGTTAGTTTTCTCCGGGTCCTACGGTTTTCCCCGCCAGCATTCCACCAATTGCTCCATCATCATCTTTCCTATCATTTCATTTCGCTCTCATTCGGTCATCCACTTCCCACACGCTCATACGAGGCTTCGGGCTGATCACCCATCCTGGATTATCTCTCTCACTGATCCAGAGATTCCTTTCCTCAACCCGCATAAGGTTAAGAGGATCAAGAATACTCTGACACCATGTAGTGGTATAAGAGGACAGTTAAAGAAGAAGAATCAGTTTTGAAAAATGTTATTGCATGGCCAGGATTTGCGACACGATTTTGCTTTCTGCACTTCGCTGGGACAAGATGTTATTCCAGCTTCTTCTCCCTTTTTTTAAATGCCATTTATTTCTGAGTATCTTCAAAGCAATCTCATTATCATGTGTCATAAAACAGAAGTAACTGCGAGGGTCCGGTTCGATTTCTGATGGGACGGAGTGGGAACTTTTCTCTAGTCAAGATTAAATTTGGCACTTCTGAGATATTTTTGTAAATTCTAATATCTAGAATGATCAAAATTGTGTATAATTATTTAAATTTACACGCTACACATTCAGAAGTAAGCACATTGACACCATACTAAAATTAAATTAAAATTAGTAGGTTCACATATACACTAAATAGCAGAAAAAGTAAAAACGTAAATAAAAGCTAAGTGCATATTTATAAAACGTTGCAGGAACTTATCAGAAACTGTAAAGTAGAAATATTCATGATGCGTGTTTTTCAGTTGTTGCTTGAGAAACATTTCTTGCTTTCTCTACAATCTACAAAGTTTTGCATTCCGCGCAAAAATTCATATAGAAATTTCAGTGGAATTGCACGATTTGAGGTCTTCTGAAAGTTTTCGTATGTTTGTGTGTATGTGCGTGCGTGTGTCCGTGCGTATGAACAGCATAACTGAAAAACGAAAACTTCTTCCAATAATGTGATACAAAAATTTTCGTAGTGGTTTTCACACATGCTACTTTTATTTCTAGATCAAGGAAAATGTAATCCAAACGTTAATCAACGTATCAACGTTGTTCAATGAACCAATGTCGTTGTGATATGTGGCTGGTTGCTAACGTTGCCATTTTGAGTACAAAAGTAACTGAACAGGTGCAGAAGTCTTGTATTAAACCTGTAGCATATAGTTATATTCATTAGCTATATTCATTACAGAATATGTTTTCATTATACAGTTTATACGAGGGCTGTTCAATAAAGAATGATCATAATTTTTTACTGTCATAATTTTTCGCACTAAAATTCAATCTTATTATATTCTGTTAGCTTAATGTGAAACAAACACACCGTAGTAGTTTCATTGTTGGTACTCCTGTTTCCCGCCTGTGAGAACCAGGCAAGTCCAGACATATTCAGTACACCCTACCGCTGCAATGGAGGTAACAAGCAGTTAAAGTTGATGTTAGAGGAAGATCTGGAGTTACTTTCAAACGTAACCACTGCTGATGAAACTTGGCTACATCATTTTGATCCTGAGAGCAAACAGCAAAGCTCAGTGTGGAAATCTCCTTCAACATCAACCCCCAAAATAGTAAAAGTGGTTGCTTCAGCTGGGAATGTTATGGTCATCTCATTCTTTGATATTCATGGAATGGCTTATGAGCACATTATACCTGCACACACATCAGTAACTGGGAAATACTACAGGGATTTCCTGAAAACATTGCAAGTCCATACCAGGCGGAAAAGACCACATTTCCGTGAAGCAAGCTGGATGCTGCTCCACGATAATGCGCGGCCGCAAATTGCCAATGTTGTTGCTGAATATGTTGCAAAAGAAACGTGAAATGCATCCCTCACCCTCCCTATGGTCCGGATTTAGCCCCATGTGACTTTTTCTATTCCCTAAATTGAAGAAACGCCTTCGTGGGAGGCATTATCCATCATCCGAAGCAGTGGTGAAGGCTGCGGGGGTGATTTTGGAGGATGTCTCCAAAAATGGTTTCCAGCATGTCTTTGAAGACTGGCAGAAATGCTGGGACAAGTGCATCGCATTTAAGGGAGACTATTTTGAGAAGGACCATCAAAATTATGAGGATGAGTAAAGGTGAGTTGTCAAGAAATAAATTGTGATATTTCTTTATTGAATAGCCCTCGTACATTTTCTTGATGGACCGTGTACTGCCTACTGTAATCATAAATTATTATCCAACACTTTATTGGCTGTCCTGGCACAGTATAATCTAATATACATTATGTCTGACAGTGCACAGCCGCAATGTTAGTAGTTATCACAAGACGTTAGAAAGTACAATCACAGTCCGAAGTCATCTTTGTTGTTACGCCTTAAGCTTTTATGTAATTAAGCTCTTCACATCATGTTTGCCTTCATTTATCATTAAAGTTTAATATATATATATATATATATATATATATATATATATACTAAGAGTTTTTGGGAATAATTGGCAGTATATCTTTATCGTCAATAGCAGAATTGTTATATCTTAAATAACAAGATGAAATGCACAAACAAAATAATTACTAATTTTTCGTCGTAAAGGTTAGATGAAAAGACTTTCAACTGCAAGTCATCAGCGTTCAGCATAAATGTATTTTCTACAACTGCTAATGATCAATTTCAAGAAAACATATAACTGCACATCAAATTATGCTGTATCCCACGACAAATTAACTGAATAGAGAAACGCAGATTTTTTCCTATGCTTCCTGAATGATTTTATTAACGGTATTTATAATTTATGATGTACTTGATTACAAACCATACAATGTTTAGAGAATCCATTAAATATCAATAAAATAATCAGGATTGGTTGGATCATGCTCTACATACCACAAGCAATAATAACAAAAAATGCTAAAAGGCCCATTAACCAACTTTGGAGAATTTATAAATGTTTCAAATAGTAACATGCACAGTTCGTAGATAACGATCCCTTTGTGAAAGTGTGAAGTCTTCTCAAAATTCCTCTATTATGGAGGCCTCAACTATAATTGATAATGCAGGAATAAGCTAACTATACTTGGGATAATATATGCACATCTATTCTGTTACATCTACTTCTAACTTAACTAGTAGCCCAAACCGTTAACTAGTTGCTAGGCGCTATTTAGTATTCTGTAACTTCATAAAAATAATATATAGTTGAAAGAAGGCCGAGACCACGCCGATAACGGTCGCTAAAAATGAATACTCCTTTAGTGGTTCTTGTCTCTTAAAGAGTAAAATAGTAACAATCTTCTTAGCTAAAAGTTTAAGAACAGCCCTGATATTTGACCTCATATGAATGAAGACTATGATATGAACCTCACATGGATGAAGATTATGATATGAACCTCATATGGATGAAGACTTTGATATGAACCTCACATGGATGAAGATTATGATATGAACCTCATATGGATGAAGACTTTGATATGAACCATACCTATTTTAGGGTAAACCTAAGTAATTGCTTTATTTTTATTGGAAAGTATTCTGCTTTAAAACAGAGACATAATGGTCCCAGTTTTATAGGCATAGGTTTCTTTTGCACGGAGTTGGCTGAAATGCACTTGAAGGACACTGTTGTGTATTTATTTACTGCATCAAGTTATTAAAGCTGCCACAAGGCCAGTGAAAGTTTAACTAATAACTTAGTGAATGGAACTTAAGACTCTGTTGAAGTACTCCCCTTTTAATAAAAGTTGAATGTAGCTTATCGATCATTGGAAACATTTGCTTGAGACTAGCCATGGTTGTTACCGTTGACACAGACACATGCCACTAAGTTCGGCAACAGTATGAGAAAGCCTGCATGCACATCCTTTGCTAATTGCTTAGATAAACCAGCTCCTCACGTTGTGACAGTTAACAGAGTTTTTCTAACCTTGCCTATTCCATGTTACATGTTGGAGGAAGACCAGTTCTATATGGAGCATTGTTGACGTTTTAAAACAGAGATAAAAATAAGCACCTTATTAAGAAAATCCTATAGAGATTTGCTCCTTTTGCATATCGTAATAAAATATATTCACAAAAACAGTTTCAATTGATAATATTACGGTAGTAGATATCTTGTGGTAGCCAGGAGGATGAACTGAATCCAACTGATTAAAACCATCATTCATATAAGAGTTCGTGAAAAATAAAGCAACGACTACGCCACGAAACATTTCAAGGAGTACCGCTTAGGACGTGGGAAAACTTAAAGGAAATAACAAAGAATGTTTCGGAAATAGTTAATGGCATGGTTATATTATACAGCATTAACAGTACGTACTTACACTTTAACAATGTACTTTTATGTAATTTTTTAGATAAGAGTGAATAACGTTTCACTGACTATTTTCAGAAAATTGTTTTAAACGTGAATTTTAATACAATCTTTAGCTCTTTTTTTGTTGTGATTTACGTCCTCTAACGTTAAGTCATATCGGACGATGAATGGAACAGTTGAAATGATGCTCAAATGAGTCCAGGGTCCATAGAGCTTAGAGTTACCCGACATTCCTCTTTCAGGATAAGGGAAAACCGTTACCTTATCCAGGTAACTCACCCTGACCGAGATTCGAACTCGGGACCTCTTGAACGTGAGGCAGAATCGCTACCATCTACGCTACCGAGGCGGGCTGCTCTACTTTTACAAATCAACAAAGAAAGCAGAACTTTTCCAGAACCGCATTGTATTTACCTCAAGTAATAGTGCCGAATCCTTTCGAATAGTATTCTGCAGATTTTGTAATTCCATATCTTGTCATTATGTCACTGTTGCAGTCTATGCAAGTCACTTCAGAGTAAACATTTCCTCCGTTTAGTTCCAAACAACACTGTAGAAAGGGAGGTAAAATACTACCTTGGAGTGGTTACACTTACGTTTTCCAGCAAAGATTAAGAAGTTGTGTATATAAAATGTTTTACTTAAACTTTCCACTGAAGAGATAATTTTACTGGAGACTCAAGAATTCTGATATGGTATCACGTAGAATTGACTGTTTTAATCACATAAACATTTGGAGAAATTACCTTATTGCTAATTTTCGTGAAGAATAAAGAGAATATGAAAGCGCGAAATTGAACGAGGTCTACGCGGAAGCCCGACAACTTCCTTTCTAATACCAGGGAACGCTGAAGCATTTTCGTGGGTGTTTCCTTGGGCCAACATCTTGAGTCTAAAACTGCACCCCTTTCGGGTGGAAGTGGATATACGCCACTTAGGCGCGTCAACTTATCCAGGCAGACTACCGATAACCATCCTACTAGCTCTGCAGGCTAGTACCCGGGATTCTTTCAGGCGTTCCTCATCCTCGTCTTGGCGACCACCCAATTGCCTGTGGGAGGCGGGAACCACACCCCGTCGAGTCCAACTCAATCCAAACAACTTCCATTTGGGAGAAAACATGAAAGTACAGTAAGCTTTAAACGACAGTCAAATCTGTTTTAAGAGCACACCTGGTCGCTATGACTTCGAAATTCCATTCTCTTTGCATGGCCTAAAGATAAAAATGAATAACGACTTCCCATTTGATAAAGGTATATGTACAGTAAAATTATAACAAATAACAAGGAATATCTCGGCAAAGGTTTATTCCAGAATAAAAAATATTTCACATAAACTGTTTTGGCGAGAGCTACATGATTTTTGTAGTAATATTTTATTTCTTACGTTCACCAGTTATGCAAAAAGCATCCAGAACGAAGAGCATGAAGACATCTAATGTAGATTCAAGATATTCCTATACATTTAATTTGTCACGAAAATGTCTTAAATATATGCTGTTTTAAAACAAGTTCGTTAGAACTATTTTTTAGACTATCAAAAATTTTCAAAAATGTTTCCTCCGAAAGGCAGTTTCGGGCTGAGAGATTTTGCTTGAAAATCTTCATGTTCCACTGTTGAAAGATGCTGAACTTAACACCAAGTATTTAACACACTTTTTGTTTTTGAGTTATACTGCCCGGCTCACAAGCACACACACACACACACACACACACACACACACACACACACACACACACACACACACACACACACACACACACACACACACACACACACACGTGGACTTTATTCTAAAAATACTTTCTTTCTTTTGTTTAATTTAGGTGACCCCAAAACATATATTTCCAGTTAAATTTGGGCACAAAGTTTTTGGGTGGAATGTAACAAATTCTTCACATAATTGTATCTGTTGTAGAGAGAGCAAAAGATTGAAACAGGCAGTTTGAGTATAATGTCTTCACAAATTCCTCTAATAGTCAACGTAAGGCTGTATTGGATATTACTAACCCTATATGCAATACTTCCAAAAAATGTGTGAATGATGTTACTCTTAAAGAAAATTGTTTTACGAGGGCTGCTCAATAAAGAATGATCACAATTTTTTTTTTTTTTGACAACGTACCTTTACTCATCCTCATAATTTTGATGGTTCTTCTCAAAATAGTCTCCCCTGAATGCGATGCACTTATCCCAGTGTTTCTGCCAGTCTTCAAAGACATGCTCGAAATCCTTTTTGAGAGATCCTTCAAATTAGCCTCCGCAGCCTTTACCAGTGTTTCTGATGATGGATAATGCCTCCCACGAAGGCGTTTCTTCAAGTTAGGGAACAGAAAAAAGTCACATGGGGCTAAATCCGGACTATAGGGACGGTGAGGGATGCACTTCACGTTGATTTTTGCAAGATATTCAGCAATAACATTGGCAATATGCAGCCGCACATTATCGTGGTGCAGCATCCAGCCTGCTTCACGGAAATTTGATTTGTTGCGCCTGATATAGACTTGCAATGTTTTCAGGATATCCCTGTAGTATTGCATATTTACTGATGTGTGTGCAGGTACAAAATGCTGATAAGCCATTCCATGAATATCAAAGAATGAGATGACTATAACTTTCCCAGCAGAAGCAACCACTATTGCTTTTTGGGAGTTGGTGATGAAGGAGATTTTCACACTGAGCTTTGCTGTTTGCTCTCAGGATCAGAATGATGTAGCCAAGTTCCATCAGCAATGATTACGTTTGAAAGAAACTCCAGATCTTCCTCTAACATCAACTTAACTGCATGTTACCTCCATTGCAGCGGTAGGCGATACTGAACATGTCTGAACTTGCCTGGTTCTCACAGGCGGGAACCAGGAGTACCAACAATGCAACTACTACAGCGTGTTTGTTTCACATTAAGCTAACAGAATATAATAAGATTGAATTTTATTGCGAAAAATTATGACCGTAAAAAAATTATGATCATTCTTTATTGAACAGCCCTCGTACTATACTCAAAATGAAACTTATTATCTCATATTATCAGAATATTTAATAATAATGATGATGATGATAATAATAATAATAAAAATAATAATAATTATAATAATAATAATAATAATAATAATAATAATAATAATAATAATAATAATAATAATAATAATAATAATAATAATAATAATAATAATAATAATAATAATAATAATAATAATAATAATAATAATAATAATAATAATAATAATAATAATAATAATAATAATAATAATAATAATAATAATAATAATAATAATAATAATAATAATAATAATAATAATAATAATAATAATAATAATAATAATAATAATAATAATAATAATAATAATAATAATAATAATAATAATAATAATAATAATAATAATAATAATAATAATAATAATAATAATAATAATAATAATAATAATAATAATAATAATAATAATAATAATAATAATAATAATAATAATAATAATAATAATAATAATAATAATAATAATAATAATAATAATAATAATAATAATAATAATAATAATAATAATAATAATAATAATAATAATAATAATAATAATAATAATAATAATAATAATAATAATAATAATAATAATAATAATAATAATAATAATAATAATAATAATAATAATAATAATAATAATAATAATAATAATAATAATAATAATAATAATAATAATAATAATAATAATAATAATAATAATAATAATAATAATAATAATAATAATAATAATAATAATAATAAGCACATATACTGAAATCTCAGAGCAGGTATTGTATATGACATCATCTCATTGATCTTATTAAAAATATAATTCATAAGATCACGGACCCCTGATCTATTCTGTAAATCAGTGTATATTGTGACTTTGTGGGTTCGTAGAATTAAAAGTTTTGTTTGCGTGAATTTAAAATGCCCTTTATTGCAGTAAACAGTTACTTTGTACACCCCTTGCAGCAGTAGAAAACGTGAGATACACAACAGCAATCTTCAACGTCTCTCGTTGCTTCACCATACGCAAAAAAAACTAAATAAATCACTGCGGCACATTTCAAATGTCTACTGTCGCAATAAGCATCACACAACTCACATAACTACACTACTAACAACTCAATCAACAACTGACTACACTCTAATACTTTGCGGGGGTTTTATACCTCCAGTCATTGTTCTAGAATGCAGTCGATCGTACGATAACAATCACGACGCAGCGAGAGAAAATGGAACTATCCAGACATCTCTGTGTCTTTCTCGGCAAACATCCAACTTTGCGCGCCACTATCTGTCTCTGCTTTCCTGCCCGCGCGTCACTCTGCCCCTTTCTTTCATGCGCACGCGCAGGCACTTGCTTGTCGCGGCTCCAACATAAAAAATGCGATTGGTGACAATATTAACTGGAACTTCGCTTGATCTTTAAATGTAGCTAAAAGTGTACCTCTCTTTTCTTCTTTTTTTTTTAAAGCGATAAAACGAAACTACAAAGCTATAAACCTATTTCAGTGTTAGCTAATTTTATTAATGCTTAAAACTGCTAATAAACAGCAACTTACAGCATATTTTGCAAAAACGAAACTAAAACAAAAAAGTAAAAACTGTCCAGTTTGGATTTAAAAGTGGTGCATCTACAAAAGATGTTTTTGTGAAGCTATATCTTTAGTTATTTCAGTTTTTGAATGGCATGATAATTTACTCGCAATTTATATTATATCTCTAACACTTTTGACTGTCTAATCTACGATAAATTGGTTTATGGTACATTTGACATGGAAATGAAATTATTTAAAATCTATCTATCCAACCGCTAACAATGCTTGCATTACGATAGTAATTATTTAGATGTTGGATATGTTAACAGTGGAGTATTTCAGTCTTGGGTGCTTTGCTAATTTGAATTATGATAAATAATAACTCTTTACTATCTGGTAATGGCATGGCCCTCTATGGCTCTCATAAAAATATTACTGGTTATGTCGCATATGGATGATGTCTCACATGAAGGTGCTTTTCTTAATTCTAATAGAGTTTTAAACTAAATACGGACAAAAATTAGTGTATAGGTTTAACCTTAAAGGGAGTTTCCAATAGCAATTCGTGAATCAAACTATTGGGTATTGTGCTAAATGGTAAATGAATCTGGACCAAACATATTGCTTACACTTTTAGCAAGTTGTCCAGAGCATTTTTCTTACTAAGAAATACTATGAAGAATTTAGTACTTCTTAAACGATGTTTATATCGGCTTATTTTGCATTATTTCATTATGGAGTTATTATTTGGGGGAGTTCTAGTAAAACAACTGATATCTTTAAAAGTATAAAAGAAAGCACTCCAAGTCATTACTGGGTATCATTATAATTCATTATAATTCACTATAAATATTGGGGAAAGTGCATGAACAGTAGGTAATGCGTACATACTCACATTATATAATTAATTACGTGATATCAATTAAAATTTAGCTTTAACCAAATTAGAAACTGTTATTCACAACTGATCGATTCTAATTTTTTATTCTTTTGATGAATATTTTGATTCAACTATGTATTATTGTAAAATTTTAATTATTATGCATCAGTCTTTTATATGGATGATGTTTATAGGCTTTCACTTAAGGTTTCAACTCAATAAAACTTGACAGAGTGAAAAAGGTCATCGAAATTAATAAAATACAGAAAGAAAACAATAAATCACGAAAAAAAGATGTCGATGTTTTGTATAAAACTATACATAAAGCTGAGAGGAAAATTCTTCCAAAATTACATTGTTCAGAAGTTGATGCGCTGAACACTGGAAATGTTAAAACCACAGATGGGATAACATTATTATTACATAGTCGTCGAAATACGTCATTTTCTCTGATTTTGTAAGGATCAGAGGACTCGATTAATGCCAAGTAATTTACATTGATAGATCACTCAAATAATTTGGACTACTTAGTGGGCAAACATTTTTAAATCAATTGAAGGGGAAAATCCATCATATCAGAATGTATTTTCATTTGTTAGGTACTGAGAAATATAATAATTAGGCCTAAATTATTATCAATACTTTTTCAGGCTTAAAAAGTTAATATGAAAGGTGCGCGTAAGGTTTGGACTGGCGCAACAATTCAATGTGTAGTTCATTTAATGCAAGAATACTTTTGGAACATGCACATAGAACATGCCTATTCCTCTAGCAAGGAAAGGTATATTGGACAATTTTTATCGTCTAGTGACGATGAAAATGGGTTTTCGAATTTCTTACCGAGTGATCTTTTTTTCACCTTCGTTTGTGGAGATTTTACCACTTCCCTTTTCTCGGAAGAATATTTGTACGACTCAAAACCACGTGTTATGAAGATAACAATAATGTTCTGTATGCTGAATAATGCTGTTAAGTTCGGCAACAGTGTCCTAAATATGTGAAAGTATCCGTACACTAGAATCAAAGATTCCGAAATGGCAGCACAACAAAACAGTAGGTCATAATTGCCATTAATTTGTCAAACTACGTCAAACCGGAAACTCAAACAGTGATCCTACTATATATTTTGTTTTTTATTGTTGGACCTACTGTTAGTGAGTCTTGCCGAGGACTTCATCAGAATTAAGTTGCAATAAGAAACAAACAAAAATATCGAATTTTTGGGTCGTATGCACCTCTTACAGGAAGTAAAACAGCAATAGCTTTAAAAGCGATATGAACCTATGTAATGCATTATAATTAGGACGAAGTGCCAGCATTACGCCACTTACCAGAACAGAACGTTGTTACAGGCTTCTTCCTTCAGACGTCTTCTGTACATGAAACTGTCTCCAAACGAGGACAGTTAGAGCTCATTTGAAAACTCATTAGGAAATCACCTTCAACTGTTTCTCCCATTATTTACAGGCAGTCATTAGTTGAAATTTTCTTTCACAATCGCCTTGTCAGACATATGAGTGCATGTTTGTTTTCAAGAAACAGTACCAATGGAAAGGTGTAGACAAGTGTATGAAAATGTAACATTTGTAGCACTCTTGGGCTAAATGTTACATAACTATATATTCCATATCACTTGGCTTCCACTTGGTACGATTAGCCTTTGAACTCAAATGACAAATTCATTTAATTCATTTCCCTGAATCCCTAAAAAGTTATTGTACAATGATCTAGAGGATCTTAACGGCGAATCTTCACCTTGTAGAACAGCTATTCTTAATTAAAAGCATTATCTGATTACTGACACAAAATGATGTAGTGATCTGCGAAACCTCCGATGTCTTTAGACTACCTCCGACAGCCTTCGAAACTCCGGACATCTCGCCTAGCCTATAACAACATTAAGGAGTGCTGATGTGTCACAAAATAATCATATTTCATACCGGAGTCGACTCCTACTAATATAGTGCTGTATTTAAGTTTTTCATTGCAGGAAAAACTTTGGAGGAGGAAATTGACAGAAGGAATTCAAACACAAACTAAATTGTAAGCTTAGAGTCAGTGTGTTAACGGCGGCCGATGATAATGATGAACATGATGTTCATGATGATAAATGTGTACACACCCTATTGAACTAGGCATTCTCATGCCCCTCATTTTTACTTTCTTTGCCGCCTACCTATGGTAGCTTAGACGGGGTATTGCATTCCCTCAGAGATTCAACATCAAAATGTCAACGAAGCCTCCTAGGTGAAAAAGCACATTTAGGACAGTGTGTGTGTGTGTATGTGTGTGTGTGTGTGTGTGTGTGTGAGTGTCTGTGTGTGTGTGTTGGATAAATACCAAACTTCGTATTAAATTTGGTACATAAGTTCAGTATGCCCTTCTCTGTAGCATAGGTGGTAGCGTGTTACGTTCAAGAGGTCCCAAGTTCGAATCTCGGACAAGGTGAGTTATCTGGATAAGGTTTCTTCCGGGATTTTCTCCAAACCTGAAAGATGAATGTCAGGTACCTAACTCTAAGCTCTATGGACCCTGGAGTCATTTGAGCACCATTTCACCCAATTCATTCCTCGTCCGATAGACTTAACGTTGGAGGACGTTAATATAAAAAAAGTTATCTTACAAACACATGACATTTTTCAAGGAAATCCCTTCAACCGAAACTACCTAGTAGATGGAAACGATGGATTTCACTGTTTTTATTTTTTTAAAAAATTAAAATAATTTGAATTCAAATACCATATTTGAATCGGAATATTGAGAAAACCCAACCGTCCAAAAAAACTAAATTTTTCAGGAGATACAAAAACCATTCCAGGTCTTAAAATTATGGTTAAATTCAGTTTTGGTCCTCATTTTTCTTTGAAATGAATGTTGAGGGAAGCATGCCATTGCACTGTAGACATTCTTGATCCATTTTCTTCAAGTTATGTTAACATTAATTAGTAAACATGTGGGCTTTCTCAATATTTTGTAATAAATATGCATAAATTATTACTTAACCCACACTTTATGACAGACAAGGACAGAAATGAAACAAGCTGTGAACTCTTTGGCATTACATTCTACACAAGGTTCATTCTTTGACATATGTTGGCCAATTTCATATTTTGGTAAGAATGACACAAATCGTCTTAGGTCTTGCATTTTCTTCTGATTTATATGCACATTTTCTTGACAAGTATGACTTATAGGGTTTTGGTGGAATTACAAATGGTGCAGCCAGTTGGAATGTTTCTGTGACACAATGGCTGCATAACAACACACAAAATGCCAGAACATAAGGGGGTTTCTCTACATTATGTTCGGCCTATATGTTTAAGTATAATGTCACAGAAAACTCAATTTTGTTTAAAAAAAATTAACATGTGCGGTTTCTCAATAATCCCATTCATTTTAAAAATATTTATATGAAAAATAAAATGTATAAATTTGAATTTTCTGAGTTGAAGTCTTCTTCACTCAGAACTTCGTAGAAATAAGTTTGCATAAGGTGTCTCACAATAGATATACAAAACGTTTTACTTCAACAAAATGTAGTCTTTAAAATATATAACTTATTTCAAATAATATTTTGTGTTATTAGCTATTTTCGAGATTTCCATTACTATAGGTACGAATTTTTTTTAATATTTGGCCTTTTTAAGTGCTGTCGCTTATCAATTGTTTCTGTTGATATTATGGAAGTTTAAGATCTGCTAGATAGGTATCATCGACACCTGACTGTCAATTCGCATCTCTCTATCCACCTTGTATCTAAAACAAAAACGAGTGATGAGGGTACATCTGAAACAGCTTTTCTCTTTTAACAGAAAGGAAATACAAAAATAAGCTTTAGAAAAAATAACTTTAGAAACTACATAAAAATAAACGGTAATGGAAGAGAAACTTAAGTTAATGTAACACGAGAGATTTCTTTTTTACTCCATGAGTCGCCTCCAAAAAGTTACTTTGTAAACAAGGGTTTGTAAAAGAATTACTAATATTAAAGTTCTTAGGAAGTTTTTTAAAAGTGCATTGTAAGAACGCTTATGGAAAAATGTCTTGTTTACAGCCTTAAGCTGTCATCAATACAAACAAGATAATAGTGGTAATTTACCACTCTGCGCTACCCGAGTGTGTACCAACCTAATCTTGACTCATGGAGATGTGAAGATGTCAAGCCATTTCAGGGGTGAACACACCCACATTGCCAAGAAGCCATTTTATAATTTATATATACCATCAGCGGAAATCTGCGGGCTTACTACTAGTAATCAGTGCGAACATACACTTAATGCCATGAAGAGAGAAAGCGGGTAGGTACTATGGGGTATGTATGTGTGTTTGTATTGAAGTTTTATTTATGGTTACTCTTCAATTGTGTGGTTTTCAGCACACTATTTTATATTGGGCGTGAAAGACCACTTAATTGTTCAAAGGCCCCTTTATCAGGCTTGAAGGTCTTTTACCTCCCGTAAATCACGGGACCTTCCGAAGGAAGCCATGCTAAGAATTTTGTGTTCGTGTGTGTGTGTGTGTGTGTGTGTGTGTGTGTGTGTGTGTGTGTGTGTGTGTGTGTGTGTGTGTGTGTGTATCATCTTTTAAAAGCCTTATTTCTTCTAACGGATATGGACTATAATTTCAACTAAAAGATTAAATTAATTGTAAATAAAGGATATACAAAACATTTATGACAGAATACAAATAAATTGTAGCCACAATAGAAAATACAGCTGGCTATGACTTTTCAAGTAGTTCATCCACAGTATATTTCCTCGCGGGATTCGTTATTTTCTTAGTTTCTGTCAGTGTTAGCATTCTTAAGTTATATGTAATTTAGGCGAGGCAGGCACATATGCTTTCTTGACAAGGCTATTCTAGATTTGACAGAGTTTCAATGACCTAGAGCAGCAATTGAAAAGTGATTTAGGTTTAAGCGAGGGCCACACAAGTTCACGACTGTCTATCTGTTTCATTATTTCAATATACTTCTTCTTCTTTTTTGTTGTAATTTACGTCCTTTAACTTTTTTTAAAAGTCCTATCGGACGATGAAATGGAATGGGTGACATGGTGTTCAAATGGGCCCAGAATCCATGGAGCTTAGAGTTACCTGACATTCGTCATTTTTAGGATAAGGAAAAACCCCGGAAAAATCCTTATTCAGGTAACTCACCCTGACCGAGATTGGAACTCGGGACCTCTTGAACGTGAGGCAGACATGCTATAATCTACGCTACCGAGGCGGGCAAGTTTTCTTCTTCTGTTGTTCTAGGACATAGTCCTGTTCCTTTAAGGTCCTCTACCCCTTATACAATTTTTAGGCATCGGGTGAGGGAGCCACAACTGTGAATCAGAGAGAAATTCAAGGATGGGTGCTCAGCCCATTTCCCGGAATGAAAGTTATGATGAACGGAATGAGGGCGAAGTGGATGATAATGAAGCAATTGGTGGAATGATGGCGGGGGAAACCGGATGTCCCTGAGAAAATCACCTCCAGCGCCGTGTTGTCCACCAAAAATCTCACTTAGCGGTCACCTGGGATCGATGCCGGGCCACCTTAGTGCGATCAAGCTGTTTAACCACTCAGCCATGGTCAAAATATTTATTTCATCACTCAGCACGTTAATAATTTAAGTTTATTTATCAATTGTATTCAAGGCTGATTGTAGAAACTCGGAATAAATGCTGGATAATTATTCTTGGAGTACCATATCAAGGGTATAAATGTGGTGAAAAGTTGTGCAATACACCTTTAATGCTTAGATAACTATTTGAATGTTTGTAGTTTTAGAAACTGAAGTGGCTGTATTGCATATGATTTATTGCCAGCTTCATTGCTTTATTTTTGGTTAAAGTTTTGCTGTAATCTGCAATGCTTTTACAGTCAGTTGCTCTTAAACTAGTATTACAGGGCCCAGATATGTACTAAAAACTTTAAAATATTCATTTCTATGTACTAACGATTCCAAAAATATGTCCTAAACCTGAAAAATACTTTCAAAAAATTAGAAAAACATAAAAAATATAGCTTATAGAACAACAAATATTGGAACTCACCAATTTGCAGTTAAACACCAGATTTTAACATCTTGTTGAAGCTGCAGTGTACAACAATTTTCATCTCCAGATTTCGCAACATTGCTTATTGTTTATTATCGTTCGTAGTACTTTATTACGTAAAGGAAAACGTTCTACATCACAGAATGTCAATCTTGCATATTTTAAGAGTGATATATCGCTAACAGACACATTTTCAAGTTTGCTTATGTGTTCGTCTTCCAGAATTTGAGCCACTTAATCGAAGGTTTGGTAGCCACTGCTTTTCCCAAAGAAGGTCTGAAATTTTACAATAATATATAGTAATTTGCTATACATTTCACTTATATTTTCAATAAATTATAAATTCCTCCAGCTGTTACTGTAATATTTGTATTTATTTTCTGTTACTAGCTTCAGTTTTTAGAATTAAAACCTGGAATGTTTTCTTGCAGCTTTTGCTTTTGATCTTTTGCAGCAAATCGTAGTTCCTTAACTGAATTACTGAAGTACCAAGAAATCATATTGGAAGATATGAAGGCCGAGTCACATTTTAAATTAGCAAAATATTAAAATCTAAATAATTTCAAATGCAAACGCATCTTTTATATCCAGTACTTTTGCCACTGATGCAAATGCTTCAAAACGATTGGCATAAAATACAAGGTTTCTAAGCCAGGTATCGCAAAGCGTGACTCGTGTAGGAGACAAGTAATATCGGATTGAATTTTTGAACGTTTAGTCCATAATGGGGCCTTCACAAACACTTGCTCTGTTGGAGACTAGCTTGTCCACATTAGGATAATGGTTCGGATTGCTTCACCCAGTCTATGCAAAGCGCGAACGACGCCAAGTTACATGAATCATATTCGGGGAGTTTACATGTTCATACATATATGCTACGGATACTTAAACAGAAGTAATACATTATCATATTCAACACCGTTTGGTCACAAGGTTTCCAAAGTGTATTAAAGTTATTGTTACATGATATACAGCTGGCATTTCTTTGCAGGTGAGCAAGAATTTTTTTGATAATTGTTTCTCCACTTTTCAATATATGCTCTATTACATTGCTTTACAATACACTCACACTGCCACTGACACCAATAGTTTCATCAATGATGACCCAAAATTTTTAATTATCACAAATGGACCTTATGTGAGTTAATATTTTCTTATACGACTTTGAAGGTAATTTTTTCTTTACATTGTCTCATCAGGAGGATTAGTAAGTATTTGTATGGCCGCGCTTGGTTCTCACCTAGGCGGCCCGGGTTCGATCCCAGGCGACCGCAAAGTGGGATTTGTGGTGGACAATATGGAGCTGGGGTGAGTTTCCTCCGGGTCCTCCCGTTTCCCCCAATTGCTCCATCCATCGTTCATCTCAGGCCGACCCCTCAACCCTGATTTCATCTCAGGTCAGAGCTTCGGTACTCTCGCTCTGAGGGAACCCAAGCGCCTCCTAACGTCAGCATTGACGAGCAAGGGAGGGAAAAAAAGTATTTGTTCACTTCGAAATTTTCTGAGCTTTCTTTCCCTTATAAAGGGAAATGTCTGCTAAAATAATTACTTTACACAAATCTGAACAAAATTCTGAATGTTTTGGTATGCCAGGAGAAAAGGATGGTATTGATTCTCCTCTAAGAAATTGACACGAAAAAACATGTGAGGCAGTTGCACTAATAGATTTCGCACAAGACTGGCAAAAGAGTATTTTGAAATCACTAGTAAAAGGTTTTCAAATTCTCGTTCGTTACTTTTTGGATTTTTAATTCACCCTGCTAAAGTAACATGTACCGCTAGCTGCTTTTACAACAAGTTTAAGAAACAAGTGTGGTGTAATCTTGGAGTACATTCCTGCAGCTGAATCAGCAGGTATTAAGTGGCATAACTAATGTATTCTTATGACTAGAAAAACTGAAGTATTTGTACTTGTAGAAAAATTATCCAATATATTTAACAATATGTGAAAGGTTTTAAAATGTGTATTTATGATAAAAATGTAAAAAAAAAGATTTACTTATCTATATTTTATTATAAAATATTTATATTTATTTTATGTGAAATACAAATTTACAGATACACACCAAGATCGTGATATTAAACTGCGTTTTAAGAATATGCATGTTAAGGGGAGAAAACCCACGTAATTTACACACAAATCCCAGACTTAATTATTACTTCTTATTTGAACTGTTTACGATACTGTGATAGTTATAAATAGCCAGAAGTATGTTCGGATGCAAAAGTATAATTTAATATCTGCTATGTACAAAATGCAAACACAAATGGTGAGACTTCTTGCGATAGGGTATGGATAACCTTAGCTTTCCTGAAATATATTATTGTGCTGATTTGCACAAGTTTGCGCTATCTTTCATCATCTATATTCAGAAAAACTAAGGCACTTAACTTGATTTTCGTCACTGTACTCCTTAAAATATTACTTCAATTCGAATTCTGAAAATTACATTTGAATTGTTGCTGACATCACTGTTATCTTCAGATATAACTAAATCGCAGCTCAGATCGGATAGTTACTAAACTATTTGCTAAGCAGAAATATTAGAATGCTATATTGGAAACCATTTCTGCTGCAGCTGGCACTTTGATGCTGAAAATACTTAAAACAAGCTAAAAATGCACAAATAAAACAGAGACATTGTTTCTGATTCAACCTGTGCATTAGTTATTTCCGCATTCGCTCAGTGTAAACCCACATCGTAAACATGTAAAATTATGGATTTGTTTTCAAATAATTTGCACTCCGATTAGATATGACAGCTCTTAAAGTCATTCCTGAGCTGCTTATCATCGGCAGCTTCTCAACACGTCGGAAAGTTTCTGGTCTCATTAGCGTCACCTCTGTTAGTACAACCCATAACCTCCAAATACAGGATATTGCACATAATGTTACAAACATTCATACTTGTGACTGTTTTAAAATTTGAATTGCTTTTTTGTACCTTATGAACTAACCAGTTCTTTAATATTTTTTAACGATAAGTTAACATAGCTACGAGTTCTAGTAGTGAATTATTGCAGTTTACTTTGGTTAGCATTTATAAAAATAGATACATTTTGCTTATGATATTTTGTATACGTTACATTGTTTTAAATAGTAACTTTATATTATGTACCTTTCTATAGTGTTTCTAAATAGCCATTAAATTTTCTCAGCGCGATATTCTTCTCATCTTGAATATAATTAAAGTCAGGTTCATTTATCAGACCACTTCTATCTCTTACCAATTTTTCCAAAAGTCCTTCAAAAGCTGGTGTTCAACAAATGTATACATTGCTTGAATGTGGCAAAGTACTTGTCAAAGATCTATTTCGGTTCAGGAACTGCCTTAAACAAAAATTTGCATGTAGGTAGAATTATCTGTGTCCAAACAAAGGCATTTGATTGTGTCAATCTTAATATTTTCGTGGTAAAATTGGAATTCTATGGACTGATAAATGAAAATTTCATTTAGTCTGTATAATATTTAAAGGAAAAAAGAGAGTATTGAAGTAAACAATTATACTGTTATAAAAAACAACATCCAATTGGAAAACAGAAATCCATGGAGTACCCCAAGTTTCGAATTAGGACCTTTATTAATTTTTATCTATACGAACGATCTATTGTTTAGAGAAAGGATATTGCAAGTATCATCAGACATTCCGATAGAAAGTGGGATTACGGCATGTTATTAGAACAGATAAACAACATTAAATTTTCTGCCTTCAAAAGATATATTTAGGCTGGAAAGATTTCCTTAAATATGTACACCCTAACTTAGCTCTGCATGTTATTCTATCCGAGCACTGATTGAATGTAAATAGCTACTGGTGAATAGTTATACTTAAATTAATGCACTATGCATATTTTAACTCTATCATGAAGTACAGAACATGGAATACTTCTTAATCAAGAGAGGTTATAAGAATTATTTCCAACACCCATAGCACGCTCATAGCATTTATCTTTTCAGAACACCTAGAAGATTGAAGATATTACCTCTAACTTGATGTACTATATTCGTATTGTCGATTTTAAAATTCTTTGTATGCAATCGAGTCACATTTATAATAAACTATGAAATTAATAAAATAAGCGCTAAACAAAATAACATCAAATACCCCAGTGCAGAACTTTATAGCTTCCATAAAGGCGTATTTTATGATACCATAATAATATTGAATACCTTTTGTATGATCTGAGAGGAAAAGCAATTTAAATGTATTTTAAAATATCTGTTAAAGAGTACCTATGCTCAAAATAATTTTATTCTGTCAAGTTTATCTGAATGACAAATTATCTTGATAATACTTTGGTAGCTCTGCACGGAGTATCTACTTGTTTTAGTGATAAGTTATGGCAAATCAGATTTGATGCTAGTTCGAAAGCTATTTAAACGTATGTTAACTGAGGAACTGGCAATAGATACTATGCGTAGCAAATCGGAAATAACAAAATGAAACCTCGTCTTTAATTAGCATCTTCCAATGTAAGTCATATCGGACGATAAAGAAAGTGGGTAAAATGACGCTAAAATAAGTGCAGAGTACATAGAACTTAAGTTGCCCGATATTCGTATGTCAGGATAAGGGAAAATCTCGGAGAAAAGAAACGCCCCTACCCAGATAACTCGCCCTTTAAAAGAAAGATAAAATTGCCCAGATAAAGCCGCACTAAGCGGCTAGGTGCTGGGCAGCAAACACTCTGTTCAGGTAAACCTGGACGACTCGTCTCTTCTGCTGGTCTGCTGGTAGGTATTTCTTCACACATATTTGTTAGTCTTATACGTAAATGCAGAAAAGTATTGAATGTGTTTGTGTACATCGTTAGAAAATTAACCCTATTTTTTATTCATATTGTCACCAACATTGTTTTGCTGCTGCGCAGGTGAACGCCAAGAGCGAGAAAGAGAGACAGAGAGAGAAGCGGGGAGTGAAAGAGACACATAACACCACCAGCCACGCCCACGGAGCGGAAGAGTGCTTGTTACTTGCCGAGATAGAAAGAAATAGCCAAAGAGATGTCTGGACAGTTCCCTCTCCTTCGCCTGACGCCGTGAAAGGCCACGAAGCATCGACAGCCATCTGCTACAATGGGGACCGAAGACCTAGTGGCGTGTGTTGGGGTGTGGCTAGCCGGGACACCTGGAGAGAGACTACCCACGCCAGGAAGAGCAGCCGGAAACGAGTAAGGCTTGACGCGGCGAGGGGCTATCACCACCATCCCCTCGAGTGACACGGCACTTCATCCCAAGGTCAACTTCAGCAGTGCCTCCTTCTCCACAGGCAAGGTGTTGTCCGATGCCGTCACAAGATGGTATGGTCGGCTCGGTTTTCTCGACGGCAAACCCTTGACTATGTCAGGTCTGATGGTCACGGCTACCCCGGTGTCCACAAGCACGCGGCATGGCTTCCCTCTCAACCAACCGTCCGCAATGACGTCATCCATACGCCGGCTGACGGCACGCAGTGTCACTCAAGGTGATAGCGCCGACTTACCCCTCGCCCCATCGGGCCTTACTCGTTTCTCTGGTTGTTCTTCCTGGTGTGGGCAGTCTCTCTCCAGGTGTCCCGGCTGGCCACACCCTAACACACGCCACTAGGTCTTCGGTTCCCATTATAGTGGAATAATTTTGCAAGATTTGTTGGACTTAAGAGTATCTTCTTATCAAAAAGGTACATGTGTTTTCACATTACTCATTGTTTAAATCCTCTCCTATTACAGGTCAGCTGCGATGCAGAATATAAGGTTGCATTTATTATTCTGTGGGGTTATCTCACAGGCTCATCTATTTGATCTGTTATAGGAGGCCTTCACCAACTGCGGAGCTCTTAAATCCACAGAAACAGCCAAATACTGCCAAGCTATATGATAATATTTTATTTGTATTATTATTACTATAGAATTACCAAAGAAGAATCGACACGATAATAGCAGGCAGTTGCACTACCGTCATTCCAGTGAAATGGGTGAGCTACCGGGATCTGTCAAGTTAGTGAAGTCCAATTTTACTTTATAGATGGCAGTGCTACAAAGCGTTAACACTTGATTCCAATAGATAGCAGCATAAGATTAATTTTTATTTTAGCGTATTATTGTTAATTGTTTAATTAATATTGATATATTTTCAAAAACAGTGAATGGTCTAAACAGTAAAATATTTTGACTAATGAAAATGACTGAATTATTATTTGTCAATTGTGTTACTTTAGCAGTTACATTTGAATTTGTCGTAACGTTATGGAATGTGAGTGTACAAGTTATAGTTGATAAATTGTGAAATTACACACCTCGGCATACTTACCTGGCGTAGGGGTTACCGTGATCAGGAAGGCGGTTCCCCCAGGGTGAGGCCCTTCCATTGCACTCCGGTCGGGCTGACCCCTGCGATTGCCCCAAATGTGGGCAGCTCGGGCGCATAATTTTTGGTAGTCGGGACCGTGCTTGCGCAGTCCCGGAAAAATGTTCTCCACAATCTTACCATCTCTCATCAGGGCCGTGTTTGCCTTGGATGTTTGTGCAATGAGGCTCTGGTGGTATACCTGGGTCATCTGCCCAGCTACGAGGGTGCTGTTTGGAGGACCAACCTTGAGGATGGAGCAGTGTCGCCAGCATTGCTTTGCTGCTGCGTAGGTGAACGCCGAGAGAGGGAAGCGGAGAGTGAGACAGCAAAGTAAGGCCGCCAGAAGGGTTTTGCAAAAACCAAAGTGGCTATTAACACTATAAATACATATAAATATAAAGTAAATTTTTTAGCCTGTAAGCCGGGCCCTACTGTACCGGCATCAGGCCACTACTGCTGGGGCATAAACCGTCAGGTTGTTGGCAGTTCGTGTCGCTATGGAAGTGAGGGATAAGATGGAATATTTGTGATTTTTTTAATTAGGCAGAATAAAGGAGCGAAGGCAGCTCTCTCCTTATCTCGGGTTTGAAGTGGGATGTGATTGGCAACCCAAAGTTCTCGGTCAATGCAGGACTGCGGTCGGAATGGAGTGCGTTAATTGAAGATAGGGTGAGTTGAAATAGTACATGCATGGTTGTCGCGAAGTCCATAACTGAGGACATGCCTCCACCTCTCAGACTGTATGTGAGTTTCCTCCGTCCTTCCCTCCCGCCCTCCTTTCCTTCATCCCTTACAGAAACGTTTCATCAGACAAGGAATCACTCAGCATTCAGTAACATGCTACAGAGGTAAGATTGGCGTGGAGTGATGAACCATTATGTGGATTGTATAATAGCAGTGAAAATCGCAGCAACAGGTTAGCGTTCCTTATAGTCCACATGTTAATTAAGCCAATCAAAGTAGTATACAGATTAGTCCTATGATAAAATTTGGTTGAAATGTGTTACAAAATATAAGATAATATATTATGATACGAGGGCGCAACTGTTTTGTAAGTTAATTGTAGTTGTTTGTTCGATTTGCTCGAATATAGTTTGTTGTTTACCATAATTTAAAGATATTGTGTTCACAATAAAATGAGTTTGCCTCGAGAACGTTTCTAGGCTATGACTTTTACGACTTTAAATCTTCATTAACGGTTAAGCAATGTGAAGATCGACTTAGAAATGCATTTGACGAAGAAGTCTCATCTGAGGTAGCAATTTATAATATTGGCGAAGTGAATACAAAAGATTTTTTTAAGAGCTGGGTTTCGGGAAGAACACCCATGCGCTACTCTTACTGAAGAAAATATATACAATGTTCGCGCACTGCTGGAAGAAATCGACGGATATCTTATGGATTTATTCGTATAATATTGGGTATTTGCAGGGTTCAAATCCAAAACATTATAAACAACAGTTAGAAGTGAGAGAATTTTGTTACCAAGTTCCGATCAAAAACAAAAACTCATTGTTTAGTGTAGAAAAACTCTGAAAAGAGTCCAAGGTCACTTTTGAAAGTTGATTGCTAGGCCGTGATGGAAATGAATCTTGAATTTACTGTAAAAGTAAATCGCCTCAATGGATGTTTTCTTAAGCAGAACCTGAACTTACAAAAGTCTGATGAATTTTCCTAGATTATTGCTGGGATATTTTTTTTTCTTCTTTCTAAAAGGAGCGAATTTGCTACTATAGGATATAATGTAGATTTACCGTTACTGTCAGTTTGTACAAAAGGTGTATTTACCGCAAAGCTTTTAAAAGGTTCCTTAAAACGCCCAACAGAAAAATAATTATATATCATGACAACGTATCGTCGCATACAACACCAGCAACTGAGTATCTGGATACTCTAAAAGATCAGCACCACTTGACCTAGTATCTTTGATTTCTCTTTATTTCCTTCAGAAATCAAAGGTAAATGACGGAATCATTTTTCGTCACCAAATGAAGCAGGGGAACACTATACAAACCTGATTGGTTTTTTGGCATCACTGCTTTATTGTTTGGCTTCATCGAATACAAGACATGTATTGATGTTCAAGAGGAATGTTTTGAAAACCAATGAGGTTTCTTACCTTTTTTAAACCATCTAATCCTTGTTTGATTATCTAAAAATATTTAGTGTCGCCCTCATATGGCACAGGAAAGAGAATTTCCTCACCCCGGGTCCATCTGTTATCAGCTCATTTCCTGCCTTGCGGTAGAAAATACATATTTTACGACTAAATGGCGTCATTAAGTGCCATAAGAAGTACGTGATTTCAACTTTATGCCTTTTAAAATTCAAGGCCAACAGACCGCAAGTTTAGTTTATTTTACAGAGATTTGCTTTATTTCGGAAGGTGGTCGGCTTTGGTTATAAAAATATCTGTTAGGCAAGAATCAATTAGCATCATAAATAAAATAAATTATAAGAGGCATGAACCCAAGTAAACGTTAGTGCCTTATAAAAACCGTGTACTATGACGTTAAGGTTACCCAACATTGCCATGCTAACGGCAGATATTTCTTCTTATCGCCATTTTCCTTCATGGTTGTCATCTGCGGTACGGTTTGGCGCCTTCCCTATCAATCTATGTGCTATGGATGTACCATATGTCTTCTGAATGACTGCAGATTTGTTTTGATTTTATCCATCTGCGACATTTATTGGTACTTTAATATGTGCTATTCTCCCAATAGCGTCTGTTTACATACATATTATTCTTTTTTGCTCTATTTATACCGCGCCGTTAACTGCCTTTGGAACATACCGATGGTGTTAACTCGTATTCGTTGGGTTTTAATAATTAGATCACACTCACATTCATACTTCCATACTCTGGGGAAGATGAACTATCTTGGTAGGAGCAAAATCCCCACTCCCACAGCCGGGAATCGAACCCGGGATCCCTATCACGGCAGGTAGGTGCTCTACCGACTGACTATGGGGCCAACCACGTATGTGACTTGCCTCCTTAAATTTAGGACGAGTAACTATAACTCTACTAATACGGGTATACGTTGAATGTTCGTCCTTTGACGTCATTTCGGACGATGAATGAAATGAGTGAGGTAATGCTCAAATGAGTCCAGGATTCATGGAGCTCAGGGTTACCAACATTCATCTTTCAGGATTTGGGAAACCCCCAGAATAAACGTATCCAGATAACTCGCCCTGGCCAAGATTCCAACTTAGAACCTCTTGAATGTGAGTCAGACATGCTATCACCTACACTACAGAGGCGACTGGTATACGCATTGAGTATACCTATTAGCAGGTGTTAGAGTTATGTTAAATTCCCAAACTTAAGCAACCTGCGATAATTTATACTTGAATATTATGTTTATCAACCGAGCTATTGGGAGAATTTAGTTTTACTTATTGTAGTTTATTCCTCGATACTTTTAAAGACTTTGGAAAATACACATTTTTAGTCAGCATACAGAAGTGGAGAATCTTCAAATATACATAGCATTACCAGATCTTTTAGATCCGAAATTGAACGTTCCTTAATTGGTTTAAAATGTGTTGGGCTTTGAATAAAGTGAGTAAAATAATGTTCAGATGAGCCCTAGTTCAGCGTAATTAGCCCAAATTTGCGTTCTCTGGTTAACAGAAAACCTAGGGGGAAATTTTATTCAAATAACTCACTCAGTTTGATGTGAAACTCGGAAGCTCTTGAAATTACACAGGTCAGTCAGTAACTAATGTCTTCTATTGTTTTCTTCTTTCTTTTAATTTGTAACAAAAGTAAACTTTGATCACATAACATGAAAGCTACAACATTGAAGATTAAATTGTCACCTTTCAATGTAACCACGTCCATTTCCACAGCTTTGGTCCATCTTTTAGCAAAACACAGGGTATTGCTTCCGAAACCATTGACGCAGAGATGTTTTCACGGCCTCTGCATCTTAAGAGTGAATCCCACAGTGAGGTTCCTTTAGCAAACAGACATCCACGCAGAACCTTCAACCCCATCCAACGCTACCTAATCCTCCTCCAGGATTGGTGCACGCATTGGCGATTGTCCATTAATACGGAGAAAAGCCAAGCGATATTGTTCACCAAGCGCTGCTTTCCCGCCAATTTCCCCCAATTTACCTACTTCGGACAAGGGATCAGGTGGTAGAATTCAATCAAATACTTGGGAGTCAAGCTGGATAAAGGCCTAACTTTTCGGTAGCACATCCAGGAGCAAGCTCATCGGTCGTGTGGTGCCGTAGCATCACTATACCCTGTGCTTCGGTCTGCGATGTCTGTTCCCCTAAAGTTGCGCCTCTTTATGGCTCTGGTCCTACCTATCATGCTCTATGCGTGCGAAGTCTGGGGTATGGCCGCAGGCTCACACCTAGTTCTGCTCCAACGTGCACAGAATAAATGTCTTCGGATTATTTATTCTGTTTGCACAAGGTTTCCCGTGAGATTACTTCACGAGGCTTCATCCCTCCGATATGTGGAGGATGAAATTAGGCGCCAGGCGACAAAATTCTTCGAGGGTTTGCCCTAACATCAGAGCGCCCTCGTCAGATACCTTGGGGATTATGTACCTCGCGAGCGTCGCTTAAAGCGATACCGGTTACCCCGCAAGTCTTGCGGTCATTACCGGTAACCACATAATCTCCATTCCAGCCTAAACTAAATTTCAGCTAGTCCAAAAATTTTATTCTGGAAAATTCAAAATTATACATACCTTCTTCCATATTTTATTAACTAATCCACCAGCGGTGCACGCTGTCTGTAGCACCCGGTTCATCATTCCCTGAGGAGCAACAAGCTACCTCCCTACACTACTCCCACTTAAACTACACCCGTCATTCTGCAACATCCACATCCCGTCACTACGTGGTTAAGCTCTTTCCAGAGCAGGTACACAATTTGACCACCCTTCGGGCTGTTCCAAAGAGCCCGCCAGCATGGAGTTGAGTTGAGGTTCCTTTAGCGGCCCAAAGAGATGATAGTCTGACGGTGCTAGGTCAGGGCTGTATGGGAGATGGGGCAACTCTTCCTATCCAATTTTCACAATCATTTCAATGGTTTGATGACTGGTATGTGGTTTTGTATTTTCATGCAAAAAAAAAATAATAAAGAAAAAAAACATCCGCCATTGTGTTTGATGGGCGAAATCACGAAGACGTGCTTCAATTACTACCTAAAGATGTGGGCTGCTTCCTCCTATTTTTTTTTTAATTCCCCAGAGGTTACGAATGAACATGACGTTATTTTCAGGATTATACAGGCATCGTCAGGCATCGTGTTGAAACACAATGATATTCTATTCATAATTGAAGTTACTTAGTAAATAAGTTGCTAATATGATACTTTGTTTTGTTCCAATTATATCCCGCCTTTAACTGCAATGGTCCTATTGGTGGCCAGAAGTTTTCGTAACGGCAAAATATATTTGGCGTGAGCCGAATAAATGTCAGCTGAATAAATGTAATATATAGTTTTTATAAAATTCCAGCATTGTTTATTTTACTTGTATGAACAAAATAAAACTCCACCTTTACGCTTTTATCAGCTGCATTCTGGCTCTACAGCCCTTAATGGGCTTTGCATTCCCACACAATCCTCCTCCACCTTCCATTTTACTTTTCTATTCTTTAATTTACAAACTTCCTTAAATTTTCCATTACATCATATAAACATCTTGTTTTGGTCATTCTTTTCTTCTTCTAGCACACAATCTTTCTTTCAGTATTCTTGTTGGAATTATATCCTTCAAATCTGTTTTTCTCTCATATGCGAACCATTTTATTCTTTGCGCCCTTATAAATCTTACAGTGTCTTCTTGTCTACTTTATCTTGGTTATCTATCCAATTATCTGCCTAATTTTACGCGATTAACAGTAAGAGAGAGAAAGAAATAAGCTTGTGTGTGCTTAATTTGTAGGACGCATGTGAAAATAATAAAGTAAGTAAAAAAAAAGATATGTGACTGCAACATACAAGCTTGTTTATAGAATTTATACGCAGTGATTTACACACACACTCTTAGCCCGCCTCGGTAGCGTAGATGGTAGCATGTCTGCCTCACGTTCAAGAGGACCCGAGTTCGAATCTCGGTCAGGGTGGGTTAACTAGATAAGGTTTTTTTCCGGGGGTTTCCCTTATCCTTCAAGTCGAATGTCGGGTAACTCTAAGCTCAATGGACCCTGGACTCATTTGAGCATCATTTCACCCAATTCATTCACCGTCCGATATAACTTAACGTTGGGGCGAACATAAATTAAAAAAAACACACTCTTATTCATACACACGTCACTCTCAAACACGTGCGTACATACACACACCTGAGTTCTCCAACAATCCCTCCCTCTTTTTCTCTCCTCTCTCTTTCTCTCTCGTGCGCGCGCGCGCGCGCGTGTGTGTGTGTGTGTGTGTGTGTGTGTGTGTGTGTGTGTGTGTGTGTGTGTGTTTACAGCGCAACATCCCCGCTAAAGGAAACACAGAATCAGACTGAAAAATTCAGTGCCATGGCTGAGATTTGAACCACAATGTTCCGCTGGAGCTTCAGTTTCCTAACTGGCTACGTACACGAGAAAGTAAAGATTAAGGAAAATGTTCTAGTTGATGCATTTTTCAATGATCGTAAAGACGATTGGCAATATTGTTCAGTATTTAAAAAGGTAAACATTCCTTAAGCATTTCAGGAAGAAAGGAGAACCATAAAACGCCAAGTTTCGTAATACACAAAATCCTTGTTTGTTATCAGCAGTCTAGAACACAAGATGCCCAAGGTCACGACTAAAGCATTAAATTTATTTGTGCCCTTAGATACGCAATTGTATTTAGCTAAGAGTATATACCGGAATAGTTTCTGTATTGAAATAATCTACACTCTGGTGAGACACCAAAATAGAATTCTCAGTACCTTTCCGCTTTTAGCCAATGCTTTCCACTACGCATGTATGAACACCATTAGTATAGTGACTAAGTAACAACTTTACACTGAAGTTCGGAATGTAAGAAAAATGCTTATATTGCTTCTGCTACACGAGTTTTAGGTCCACTTTATTGTTATTATTATTATTATTATTATTATTATTATTATTATTATTATTATTATTATTATTATTATTATTATTATTATTAATTATTATTATTATTATTATTATTATTATTATTATTATTATTATTATTATTATTATTATTATTATTATTATTATTATTATTATTATTATTATTATTATTATTATTATTATTATTATTATTATTATTATTATTATTATTATTATTATTATTATTATTATTATTATTATTATTATTATTATTATTATTATTATTATTATTATTATTATTATTATTATTATTATTATTATTATTATTATTATTATTATTATTATTATTATTATTATTATTATTATTATTATTATTATTATTATTATTATTATTATTATTATTATTATTATTATTATTATTATTATTATTATTATTATTATTATTATTATTATTATTATTATTATTATTATTATTATTATTATTATTATTATTATTATTATTATTATTATTATTATTATTATTATTATTATTATTATTATTATTATTATTATTATTATTATTATTATTATTATTATTTATTATTATTTATTATTATTATTATTATTATTATTATTATTATTATTATTATTATTATTATTATTATTATTATTATTATTATTATTATTATTATTATTATTATTATTATTATTATTATTATTATTATTATTATTATTATTATTATTATTATTATTATTATTATTATTATTATTATTATTATTATTATTATTATTATTATTATTATTATTATTATTATTATTATTATTATTATTATTATTATTATTATTATTATTATTATTCCATAACCTTGTTCATTCTAACTTAAACCGCCGTTGGTCGACATGCGAGCGCACACTATATAGTACCTACCATTGTCATCTATTTTGACAAGTTTTTATATATTTTATTAAGTTACATAAGCAGAGGATTCATTTTTGCTTACAGAACACCATATTTAATATATTATTTTCACTTACTATAGCAAAATGTTCTTAATTTGAACATAAATATTTATTTGATAACAAGATTTATAGGGAATGTACATCTCGAGAACATTATGAGTAAAAATAAGCAATATGATATATTTTAGTTAATTCATGGATATTAATCATTTTATTAGCCGTATATAGGCTAAGGTTGCTGATAGAGTCAACATGAAAAATTCAATGCCATGGCCGGGATTTGAGCCACGGATCTCCTGGTTTTCGTCCAGTCGCTCTAACTCATTGAGCTACCATGGCCAACGTGCCGTCCTGACATTAAAATCTCCATTTGACTCGTATATAATGTATTTCATTTGCATAATTATGTGTAACCACTTCAATTAAGTATTATTACCAAAATTTATTTTTCTACCTAGGTTATCGTTCAAGAGGCAAACCGTTAACATCTGCGCTACTGAGGCAGGCAACCTAAAATGAACCTTAGCATATACAAACGTATGAAATATTTATTGGCTGAAATATTGAACGTGCAATTGGACATGTTAACGTTAAAAAGTCATTCAATTTTATCTTCAGTATAAGCTGGAACATGTATTTTCACATGAAATATACAAATGATTATACCATCTGAGACAACACTAGTAGATGCTTCATGTAGATGTTTACCGGTTCGGAAAACTTTGTAAACTTCAACATACTGATTGCCCAGGACAAGAAGACAAGCTAGAGGAATGTGCAACGTAATCACTTTTGCTGTCTCCTCGGGGTGTATGCTCGCCTTCCGAGTGTGACAAGGATGGAAGGCTCGTTTAAAATACACAAGTTTTCACATACCTACTACATGGCAAAGCGAGAAAGCGTATCGACAAAAATTCGCAACACAGAGATGTTTACCTGAGCTTATCGCACATACACTGCGAGTCCAGTGTACGTATAGTCTGTTCAGATATAATCATGTCTTCTGGACAGCAAGGTGTCATACATCGGTAGGCGCGAGAAAACATATCATATAGACACACGCAGCTTCGAATCGCTCTATTTGTGTTTCGTAACTTACTGTACATCAACATATTTCACTCTTCTAATCGACCAGATAAGACCCGATAAGTGACGATCACAGCGCTGGTCACCTTGGTCACCTGAAGGTCGATACGCCTCAACGCGTAATAACTCACCTATACATAATACCTATCGCTGCAACAAACAGATTGGCAGTATGGATGACTCATGCACTCTCGTTCACACATTTCCTCATTTAATAGTAAACAGATCCGCTACCGGAGCAGATAAACAGTTCAAGCTCCTCTGCCCTTCACACCCCTTGCATTCTTGTCGTGGGCATACAGTACCTTTCCTTCAACTTTGTTGGTAAAACTCCTGCACATGCTAAATCTTCAGCTTCTTGAATGGAAATCTTTTTGTAAAATTTTACTGCTTTATAAAAACCATCAAACATGGAAACATTCAATTCGGTTATATAAACAAATACCTAACAACCAAGACTTGTGTTATTTCAATTAATTTATTAACAAATGAGTGGATAAGAAAGCTTAATTTAGATAATTTAGGCAAAATTTAGATTAATATTTTTTATTTGTTCATATTTCAATTCATTATTTTTGTTAAAGATAGATTCAGACTGAAAACTTCAATGCCATGGCCGGGATTTGAACCACGGGTCTTCTGGTTTCCGTCAATCCGCTCTAACCCTTGAGCTACTATGGCCAACGTGCCGACATGACATTAAATTTTCCAACTGACCCGTGTTTTTCCCGGTAAACCACTAGAAGTTCTCATAAACACATGAAACAACTACCTTAATGGCGACTTACTACATGTAAGTACTTTAAGGCCCGGGCTTTATAGTTAACCACTATTAGGTCAATTAATAGAAATTAATTGTCATTTCACACTAGCCGTGTGTAGGCTAAAGTATGGAAAGATGGAGTCAGACTGAAAACTTCAATGCCATAGCCGGGATTTGAACCACGGGTCTTCTGGTTTCCGTCAATCCGCTCTAACCCTTGAGCTACTATGGCCAACGTGCCGACATGGCATTAAATTTTCCAACTGACTCATGTTTTTCCCGGTAAACCACTAGAAGTTCTCATAAACACATGAAACAACTACCTTAATAGTGACTTACTACGCTGTAAGTACTTTAAGGCCCGGGCTTTATAGTTAACCACTATTAGGTCAATTAATAGAAATTAATTGTCATTTCACACTAGCCGTGTGTAGGCTAAAGTATGGAAAGATGGAGTCAGACTGAAAAATTCAATGCCATAGCCGGGATTTGAACCACAGATCTTCTGGTTTCCGTCCAGCCGCTCTAACCCTTGAGCTACTATGGCCAACATGCCGACGTGACATTAAATTCTCCAACTGACTCGTGTTTTTTTTAGAACTCCTAGTGGTTTACCGGAAAAATACGAGTCAGTTGGAGAATTTAATGTCATATCGGCACGTTGGCCATAGTAGCTCAAGGATTAGAGCGGCTGGATGGAAACCAGAAGATCCGTGGTTCAAATCCCAGCTATGGCATTGATATTTTTCAGTCTGGCTCTATCTTTCCATACTTTAGCCTACACACGGCTAGTGTGGAAGAACAATTTATTTTCATTATTTTTTCTTAATGCCCGATAAAGTATAGAGAAGCAATTTTGGTTTATTACAGTTTTTTACGGCTTTATCAAGTCTTGAAAAAGAAATTGGCTAACCACGAACTGAAAGTTACTTATCAGAACTCGAATGCTTGGGAATCCTCGGTACTATTCCCTCTACTCGTTAAGTATCACAGTTTTTAGTACGAAATATACTGTTTCATCTACCTCACCCCATATATTTGTGGGCATTCTTAGTGCCAAATTTTGGATGGAATGCCATAGGCACTTCCTTTACTTGCTCTAGGTAAGTAGTAGGCAAAGTCATGCTGATTTAAACTGCTATTTTTGACTTTTGGACAGTTCATCACAAATCGTAGCTCCCCCTATTTATATTGAAATGGCATCATGATCTGTATAGTATATAATTTAGCATATGTATTACCACGTGAGATGGTTCAGGTAGTTAAGTATGTGGAAGTCCTATGTTTGATTCTGTGGCCGACCTTTCTGATCCATTAGCTTTTTCTAGAATTAGCTTTCTTTAGAATTTCTCCGGATAGATAGGCGATTACTTAAAATGATAGTCATATGCCCCAAATGTCCTGTCCTGTCCTATTTTACTTCATCTTTTATCCTGGTTGGCTGTTTCCGCCTGTATTGCTCACTGTAAATCTTAATTCTCAGATTGGGGGAAGTCTCAGGCCTCCCAGGAGACGTGTACGCTCGTAACGAGGACGGGAGTTTCAATCTCTACTTGGTAAGGACCCTACTCTCTGCAGATCGACAACACCCTTAGTATTCTCTAACTTCACCGCTCCCCCATCTAAGGTCAAGGTGCTAAGTCTCCTCTTCGAACTTTCTTATAGAGCTACAGCGTCAATATTAATAATATAAATTGAATATGAATTCAGTTTTTAAAAGACCTTGTGTTTTCAGAATTCTAAACTTTACTTCTTTGCAGTTGAAGTATCTTAAGCAACATTGAGCGGCAAACACTCTCAACTCACCTGACAACCACTCTTCTTATCGCAATTTATGACTGTGTTGTGCAGCAAAGCTCGCCATGTGATAAGTAGACTGCCATTGTTTTATGATTATGGCGCTGAACTTCGTTCTTGCTTGTCTACCTTTCCTCTTGATTAAATCAAAAGTTGCAGAATGTATACTAAGGCTACTTTAACAGTGATTCTAATAGAACACAAGCGAATCTGTTTCATTTTTTCCCCCGTAATTTTACGTCCTCCAACGTTAAGTCATATCGGACGATGAATGGAATGGATGAAATGATGCTCAAATGAGCCCAGGGTCCTTAGAGCTTAGAGTTATCCGACATTCGTCCTTCAGGATAAGGGGAAACCCAGGAAAAAGCCTTATCCGGGTAACTCACCCTGAACGAGATTCGAACTCGGGACCTCTTGAACGTGAGGCAGACGCGCTGCTATCTACGCTACCGAGGCGGGCACTTCATTTCTGTGATTCTGATTAATGCATATGCAAAGGAAAATCTGTTCTTGAACAACAGATGTAAAATAGTGTTTTAAAACTTTTTTTTCCTTCTATTTCATATATACTGTATTCCTCCCAGAAACGCGATGTCGAGATTTCACTCGAAATATAACAGTTGAATTAAATTCCGCGGCACAACAGCCCGTGGAGGATAAAGCACCACCAAGGATGTCATGAATAGGCTGCAGGAGTGGAGGATGGGACGTGATTAGCAAGCCGAGCTCTTCATGAATGCGGTCTTCGCACGGAACGGCCCTAAGCTTGGTATGAGAGGAAGAAGATGATATGAAATGAAGTTGAAACTGATGAAGGTAAAGATGATAATGGAGTGGTTGATGGAAGGAATAAAGGAGGAAACAGGAGAAAACTCGTTTTGTACACCACAAAACCAACCCGACCTGGCCTTGCTGAGAGGCGAGCGTCTAAACACTCGGCCACGGTTCCACTAATGTCTGATTTCAGGCCCTCTGAAGAAATAAAAAAAAAAAAGTATTTTTAGAAAAATATTCACAAGACATAATAACCAAAGGTGTATTAAATACACAACTTGGTATTTATTTTCATCTTCCGAGGATGTGTAACATTATCTCAAACATGGAAGATTTTGTTTTTCTCAGAAATGGCTCTAATGATTTTGATTAAAATACCATATGTTTGAAATATTTCATGACAAAATAAATATATCTTGAGTTTTCTGGGTATGGTCGCTCTTACCCATTGGCTGGATGGAAACCAGGAGATCCGTGCTTCAAATCCCGGCCATGGCATTGAATTTTTCAGTTTGACTCTATCCAAAACCTTAGGCTATACACGGCTAGTGTAAAGGAACAATAATTTCCGTCAAACTTACACAGAATAGGAATTTATACAAGTCCAAATTGTCCTCTGTGTAACAAAGAAGAGTAAATGACTGAAGAACATCTTTTAACCTGTGAAACACTACCTGCTGGACCTACTACACAGAAATATTGGAGAGCAAGAGAGCTAATGGCTTCATTGCCAAAGACTGGCATTTGAAAACAACAACATAATTTCCGTCAATTAACTTAAATAATAAGAGTTAAATGAAGAAGCCACAAACGATGTATCTCGAATACGAGAGCTACGAGAGCTCCTAGTGGTTTATCGGGAAAATATATGAGTCAGTTGGAGAATTTAATGTTATGACGGCACATTGGTCATGGTAGCTCAATGGGTAAGAGCGACTGGACGGAAACCAGGAGATCCGTGGTTCAAATCCTGGCCATGGTATTGAATTTTCCAGTTTGATCTATCTAACCAAACTGAGTGCTTAAATTCAATATCTTCTAAAGATGTCACAACAGATTTTCAAGAAAATGCTGCCCACCCCAATTACTTATTTTTTACAGAAAGTTTTTTGAAAGTTTAGGTTTTCTAAAACTGGCTTCATCAATTTTGATTAAAATATCACACTTATTTACATAACATTATATCTTTAATTTTCTGGGTATAGCCTATTAAGTCCTCTTCATTTGGTAGGAATCTTACAAATTTTGTATAACTGGTAATCATTAAGGGATATACAAAAATATAGATATTTTAAACCACACAATTTATTTCCATTTGTTTGTCGTTATTTTTCTTTTTTTCCCCACCCGCCTTTTTTTGCATTAGCCATTTCCATTATATGCTTTATTATATGTACTAGTGTTGTCTTTATAATGCTGTTGCTATTCGGTTGTTTCTTGGAATACCACTGTAAGAGTATGTAATTTCAAGTCTAAATATAACAGTTTTTACATTTTCTATAATGTTTCCTGTATTTCTTTTAGCTGCTTTTATCTTAAATTTGCATCTAAAACTTCTAACCTTAGAATTGATTACAAATATACCCAAATAGATCACAACTTAAATTCAATAGTAACATTCTTCAAAGTAATTTTTTTTGCAGGATAAATGTACTAAGGCACCCTATTTAATACCAGAATGTTTCATAAACATATGTAAATCATCAGAATGATAAAACGATAGTTGCCACAAAAAAGTTAATAGGGGAAGAAGTAAAATAGATTAGTTAACAAAATTGCTTGATCATATAAACAGTTGTAAAAGCAACACTGAGTTACTTCAATGAATATTCTGCCAAATGTTTTCGGTTATGATTATGAGTGGGTTCACATCTTTGGTAATATGAACAAAATAAGTGAAACATGTTTTTATTATATAGTTAGGTATAAGTACATGAAAGAACCATTTTACGGGTTTTAATATTACCCTAGTAAGTCAAAACTAAATAATATTTTTAGACTTTGTACATCAGTCTGAAGTAATGGGTGAACCATCATTGTTGTATACTCTCCCATATATTCCAAATGCAGCTAAAGCGTCAATCTCTGAAAGGGTACTTATATGAACAATTTGATGGTCATTTAGGATCCTACTAACATTAAAATTAAATTTTTCGGATTCAATTGGCAGATAAGAATGCAAATACAATGTACTAGGCATGATTATCATATCTTCAGTAGCCCCAAATTGACCATTAATATTGACATGATCAAATTTAATTCTTCCATCTGTAGTAGTTGGTGCCACACCACAAGATTCTACTTCACTATCAGAACAAGCAATAACTGCACATACTTGGATACCACCAGTTTTCCCTCCAAAAAATCCTCTTACACCATTAAAAACTGCCAGTCTGTAGTAAATTTGTTCCACATTTTCTTGTACATTTGTTGCAGAAATTTTCAAATCAAAACTACAGCAAAGGCCCCTGTTACATAAAGAAACATTTGTTGTCTGTCCAGGTTGTAAATTTACAAGTTCAGTTGTATATGAATTTAGGAAAGGATTCCTGAAAAAAATTAGTTCTTGATTAGAACTATGCATAGCTGCTAGTTTGTCTCCATGATTTGTACTTCCTTTTGCTACTCTTTGCACCAACATACGGTTTGTGGTGTTGAGGGGCATGATAACCTCCAATGCACCATTACGACCTGTATAGATACCACTGCCAGCATTCCGATTGGATGGGAAGTCATATCCTGCTGCTAAAAGGGTCTTGTTCATTGCATATGACCAGCCCATCTGTACCTGTGTTGCTGAAATCAAAGTATCATATTTTATCACAGGGCCCTTTAACTGCTTATTTCCTTTATAATAAATGTATTTGAATTAACATACCTACTAAAACATATTTGAAGGTAAGCTCAAATGAGTTCTAGAAGGATTGCTTGTCTTTTACACTAAAATTATGCAAATGCCTCATTTGGCATATATTGTTAATACATAGTTTTAGAGTAGACTAAACATGTTAAGACAATTATTAATAGAAATTGGTGATAAATATAAACAAAACAACTTATTTAATAAAACTTTTAAATAATAATAATAATAATAATAATAATAATAATAATAATAATAATAATAATAATAATAATAATAATAATAATAATAATAATAATAATAATAATAATAATAATAATAATAATAATAATAATAATAATAATAATAATAATAATAATAATAATAATAATAATAATAATAATAATAATAATAATAATAATAATAATAATAATAATAATAATAATAATAATAATAATAATAATAATAATAATTGCATAGCATTAAACTTAATATAAAAGGCAAATGTATCCAAAGGTGTGCCACAGAAACTTTCTAGGGATAATAATTGTCAAGCAGCTGTGTTGGAGCTACAAATGGAATACATCAATAAAAAATTAAGTGTTTACATAATGAAGCAGATTGGAAAAGTAATGGACAAAAAAATCCTGAAATAGGTGTACCATACCTTTATTTATGCTTATACAAAATATGGAATATAATGGGGGAATATTAATTCAAAAGAGAATTTTTAATCCACAAAAAAAAAGCTCTAAGGATAATAGCTAATGTGAACTATAAACACACATGTAGAAACATGTTTAAGAATTTAAACATATAAATGAAGTATAAAGTAATGTGACTTTGTGGGATTGTAGAAATAAAAGTCCAATTTGCAGAAATTCAAAATCTTTTTATTTCCGTAGAAACACACTTCAGTCAACCCTTACAGCAGCAGAATTACGTAACATATACGAATACAATCGTCAAGGTCGTCGACCACAAGCAAAATAGTTCACTTTAAAAACACAGCACACGAATCAAGTTCCGATTACGTCTCTCTCACTGGCGATCCGCGCCTTCTTTTATAGCTGCGCTCACTGTTCGAGAAATTACCGGTATTTTCTGTAACAAACAAGTCGGCACTAAAACCTTCCAGTTATATATCTTTATTTGTTTCGGCAAGCTTTTTATCACCACGCTGAACCTTCCAGTTATCGATCTTTATCTGTTTCGGGAAGCTTTTTATCACCGCGATGCACCTTCCAGCTATCTATATCTGTTTCGGCAAGCTTTTTAACTCCGCGCTGAACTATCTGTCTCTTTATACACGCCGGCCGCAACAATGCTCGCGACACCGTTCCCTCCTCAAGGCTGGTCGTCCCGAACAGCACCATTATAGCGGGTCAGACGATCCAGGTGTACCACACCAACACCTTTCCTCGGGGCACCTCCTGGATTCGGTAGACCACGTCGTTAATCGTATTTACCACTCGGTACGATCCTTGCCACCGCTGCTGAAGTTTCGGGCTCGTCCCTTGGTCCGGTTAGGGCGGTACAGACAGACCATGTCACCTTGCTGGAACCCTTGGCTGTTGGCTTTCCTGTCGTATCGGGTCTTCATGTGGTCGATCGCCTTCTGGATGTTCTGACGAGCCATCTCATGCATGTCATGATGATTCACGAGGCTCTCCACATACCCCGTTGCTGGCTGTTTTCCTTCCGGGGCAGTCCCACAAGCCAGGTCACAAGGGAGGCGTAACTCTCGGAAGAACATTAAGCTGGCTGGCGTCATCCCATTGGTGTCGTGTGTAGACGAGCGGTAGGCCAGCAAGAACAGTGGCACCTTGACGTCTCAGTCTCGCTGATGGCTGGCCACGACCTTCCTCGGGTGTTCTTTTAAGGTCTTGATATACCTCTGCACCATGCCGCCCAACTGCGGGTGTAGGGGTGTTGTGCGGGTCTTGTTCACCCCAAGCCTTTCCAGTGCCTCCTTCATCAGGTTAGACTCAAAATTGGTGCCCTGATTGATGTTGAGCTCTAACGGCTACCCAAAACGGAAGAATAGTTGCTCCACGAGGCAGTCTGTAATTTTCTTCGCCTCCTGGTTCAGGAGAGCATACACCTCCGGCCACTTGGTGAAGTAGTCCAAGATCGGGGCCACGCCGTGGCTCAGTGGTTAGACCGCTTGGCTCTCACCAAGGCGGCCCGGGTTCGATCCCAGGCGACCGCAAAGTGAGATTTGTGGTGGACAACACGGTGGTGGGGCGGGTTTTCTCCGGGATCTCGGGTTTCCCCCACCATCTCATTCCACCGGTGCTCCATCTTCATCTCATGTATCATCAGTGTCATTCAGTGTCATCGCTTGCGGTGCCGTATGTAGTAAAAGCGGGCGTTAAACACTACACATTTCATTTCATTTAGTCCAAGATCACCATCAGGTACTTGTTGCTTCGTTCGGACACTGGGAATGGTCCAGCTATGTTGACAGCGATGGTTCGAGTCGCGCTCTGACGTTGTACTGCTACATGTGATCCCGGCTCCTAGTTTGGGGGCCGCGACTTGCCGCGCACACGTGACACTGACGGCACAGCGTCTCCTCGAAGCCTCAGTCAGTAGTAACGCTGTCGGAGTTTGTCGATCGTTCGGTTTGCTCCCAGGTGTCCTCCTGAAGTACCGGCGTGCACTTCTTCTAAGATTTACGACACCTTACTCCGGGGAAGGACCAATTGCTCCCTCTGCGTCTTCCCATCGGGTGATTCCCATACTCGGAACAGCTCCCGTAGGGGAAGGGATCCGTCCCTTTCAGCTGCCAAAGTGCGGGCGCTGCGGACCCTTAGCACTCGTGGTACCTCTGACGTTACTAGAGGAACCTCGGGCCGAACAGCCGAGCCCCTCCTTCGGGAGTTGTTCGGATTGGGATGGACTCGAGGGGGCAGTGTGTTCCCGAAACCCGTGGGAATCGGGTACGTCTTCGGACGGGGTTGAGGGAAGCCATTAAGTGTCCCGGGTACTAGCCTGCTTAGCTAGTAGAAGGTGTGCTAGATCACCAGGCGGCCGCATCGAGGTTTTTCGGTAGTCTTCACCTTGAGTGTTGACGCGCGTAAGTGGCGTATCCACTTCCATCCCGTCTTGAGTCCATAGAACCAGATGGGAGAGCTTGATAGTCTCTAGGTCTTGCCCTATGGAAAGCAACTCGGAGGACGCCGAGCGCCTCTTGGGACAGCTCGGATACTCCCTGGTTGAAGGAGGCCCGGGTCCAGTTCCTACGGGTTCAGGACTAATGGGAGTAGAACCTCTGGGGTAAACTCGGAACAGCGAACATCTGAGCCCCTCCTTCGTGAGTTGTTCGGATTGGGATGGTCTCGAGGGGGCAGTGTATTCCCGATACCCGTGGGGATCGGGTACGTCTTCGGACGGGGTTGAGGGAAGCCATTAATTCTCCCGGGTACTAGCCTGCAAAGCTAGTAGAAGGTGTGATAGATCACCAGGCGGCCCCACCGAGGTAATATCGGTAGTCTTCACCTTTGGTGTCGGTGCGCGTAAGTGGCGTATCCACTTCCATCCCGTCTTGAGTCCATAGGACCAGATGGGGGGGCTTGTTAGGTAACAAGGTCTTGCCCTATGGAAAGCCCCACGGAGGACGCCGAGTGCCCTTTGGGACAGCTCGGATAACTCCCTGGTTGAAAGAGGCCCGGGTCCAGTTCCTACGGGTTCAGGACTAATGGGAGTAGAACCTCTGGGCTCAACTCGGAACAGCAATCGGGTACGTCTTCGGACGGAGTTGAGGGAAGCCATTAATTCTCCCGGGTACTAGCCTGCAAAGCTAGTAGAAGGTATGCTAGATCGCCAGGCGGCCCCACCGAGGTCATATCGGTAGCCTTCACCTTTGGTGTTGGCGCGCGTATGTGGCGTATCCACTTCCATCCCGTCTTGTGTCCTTGGACCAGATGGGCGGGGGGCCTTGTTTGTAACCCAGGTCTAGTCCTATGGAAAGCCCCGCGGAGGACGCCGAGCGCCCTTTGGGATAGCTCGGATACTCCCTGGTTGTAAGAGGCCCGGGTCTTGGTCCTACGGGTCCAGGACTAATGGGAGTAGAACCTCTGGACTCAAACTCAGAACAGCACGCCCTCTCTGAACTTCAGTGAGTCCCATTGGGCCCAGTAGGACTTGTATGTGGTGCTCCTCAGTGCGATGTCCTCCCAGGTTGGTCTTGTCCCTGCATCCACTTCTCCCAAGAGTGGCCCTAAGTCGGCGTCCACCAGCTGCTTCCTCCTCAAGCCTGCACTATCCCAGCCGTCCGCAGGCACTGCCGTGACCGCTCTGACAGCTGCGGCACGCTCTTTCTCTTCCACTCTTGTGCAATGACCACCCTCTTCTGGGCAGGGTATTGAAGGCATGACGTCTGCGTTGCCGTATCTCTTCAATCTACGATGTTCAGAGGTGAAGTCGTACTCCTGCAGCCTTTGGACCCAACGGGCTCTCTGACCTTCCAGATTTCTAAAGCTGAGTAGCCAGGTTAGGGCGGAGTGGTCAGTCCTCAGCTGGAATGGCTGACCATACAGGTATTTGTGCAAGTGCTCCAAGGTCTTTACTACCGCCAGTAGTTCTCGTCGGGTAGCGCAGTAGTTCTTCTCTGCCTTGGACAACGTCTTGCTGTAGTAAGCTATCACCCACTCGTGGCCGTCCTGGTCTCCCTCGTGTGGGCTCCTCTTCGTGGTTGAGGGAGACGGTCAACAGGCCCACCCACGTGTAGGTCGTGCCTGGAGACCCGTGGAGAAGGTTTTTAGATTCTTGTCTAGTTTAGAGTTTAGGATTTAGTGAACGAAATTTTTAGTATGTTTTGATTGATGTTTTTTATGTACGTGTATTTTTAATAGGTTTTGTTACACTTGTATAGTTTTTAGAAAGTTTTATATATGGCTTTTGCCATGACTATTTTTTAAAGGGCGCTGATGATCGCCGTAGTTGAGCGCCCTTATATATATCATTATCATTATCATTACGTGGCCGTCCTGGACTTGGGATAGGATGCCTCCAAAGGAATGGTCACTGGCGTTAGTGTCCACAATGGAGGGGCCACCTGGTTGTGAGAATCCCAAAATAGTAGCACTGCAAATGTATTCTTCAGCTGCTGGAAAGCGACTTCGGCGTCCTCGGTCCACACATAAGGCCGGTATTCCTCTATCAGATGGGTGAGGAGCTTGGCGATGTTCGAGAAGCCCTTTATGGAGCCTCGGCAGTAACTGCACAGCCCTAGAAAACTGCGCAATTCTCTCTTATCCTTTGGCCGAGGCCAATCTCTCACGACCTGTGACTTTTCCGGGTCTGTGGCCACTCCGGTGGGTGAGACTGTGTGACCCAAGTAGTTGACTTCCTTGCGGGAGAGCTGGCACTTCGCGTTCAGCTTCAAGTTGGTCGCCTGCAGTCTCTGTAGCACCTTACTCAGATTGTTGAGATGGTCTTCGAAGGTCTTTCCGACGATGATGCTGTCGTCCAGGTATAGCAGGTAGGCGTCCTAAGTCATTCCTCTCATCACTGACTCCATGAGACATTGGAAGGTAGCTGGCGCGTTTCAGAGGCCAAAGGGCAAAACTGTGAACTGGCAAAGCCCTTGGCCTGTCGAGAATGCGGTCCTCTCCTTGTCTCTCGGGTCCAGAGCTACCTGCCACCTGACTTCAGGTCCAGGATCGAGAACCACTGCGCACAGCAAGCGCGTCCAGGGTGTCGTCAATCCGGAGTAAGCGGAAGCAATCCTTCCTGGTGACAGCATTACGCTTCCTGTAGTCCACGCAGAAGCACAGCTCGCCGTTCTTCTTCGTCACCAGAACTACAGGGGAACACCCCGGCTGTCAGACTCTTCAATCACTCCCCTGGTTCTCATGTCCTCCAGCATATCGCGTACCGCCGCTTATTTTGTCTGCAAAACCCGTCTAGGTGGTTGCTGAATAGGGGTGTGGGCAGTCTTCGGTATCGTTGCGGTAAAGCACTTTGTCCGTGTGGCCACAGTCGCTGTTGTCCTGACTAAAGAGGTGCTGGTATCGCCTCAGTAGTTGTTAAACATTTTCTAGCTGCTCTGCGGTCAGGTGGTCGGCCACCTTCTCGAGTAAGCCTTCCAGCCGGGACTTCAGTTGTTGCGTCGGCACCGGCTCCTATGTCTTGTCGATTGCTGTCACGCTGAGCACGGGCTCGCACGTCCCCAACTCCGTCCCGGCCTGGATGTCTCTATCGGTGTCCGTTGGGTTGAGCAGCCTCTCCGGCACCTCCTCTCGGCATGGCAACAATGTCCTGGCTACACAGAGCCCGTGCACAGGTGTCTTTCGGTCCAGCATCATGTTGTTGGTTCGCTGGCCTTCCAGTCACGCCATCACCGCCACCTCGCTTCTCGCAGAGACAATCACGTCTTTCTTCAAGATAACCTGCAGATTCCAAGACGCTCTTCGGGTTGCCGGAGTTTCACTTCTTCTTCGTTAAGCCACAAGACCTTCCTGCCGACGTCGACCGTCACCTCGTGGCTCCTGAGGGCATCCAGTCCTAGTATCACTTCATCAGCCACCTCCACAACGAACATCCACTGACACACGAAACTCCGTCCCAAGGTCAACTTCAGCAGAGCCTCCTTCTCCACAGGCTAGGTGTCGCCATGTCGTCATAAGCCGGTATGGTCGTCTCGGCTTCCTCGTCGGCAAACCCCTGGCTACATGAGGTCTGATGACGGTCACGGCTGCCCCGGTGTCTACGAGCACGCCGCATGGCTTTCCTCTCACCCAACCGTCCGCAATGAGGCTGTCATCCATCCGTCGGCTGACGTCACGCAGTGTCACTCAAGGGGATGGTGGTTATGGTGCCGTCGTGCCCCTCGTCACGCCGGCCTTACTCGTTCCTTCGACTTCTCTACCTGGTGCGGGCAGTCTCTCTCCAGGTGTCCCTGGTAGCCACCCCAACACACGCCACTTGGTCTTCGCCGGCGTCCCTCGGCTGGTCTTTGGTCTCCCGTGTAGCGGATACTCCTTGTTCTCGACGTCGGGGTAGCCGTTACCTTGGCCGCTTCCATCCTCAATGCTGCCGTTAGCGCCTACTGGACGGTTTGTAGTTGCCGAGCATTAGGCGCTGACGTATCTCGGTGTCTCGTACCCTGTCAACGAATTTGTAGGCAGCCTCTCGGGATAAGAACTCGGGTGGGAGGTCGACTAAAGCTTTGCTGGCCAGCTGCTCGAATGCCAGGGAGAACTCCTGCAGTGGCTCCCCAGGCTGCTGCGACCTTCATTTCAGTTGGCTGCGGTAGGCTGCGGCCAAGCGGTGATTTCCGAAGTGGTTTTCCAGGGCTTCCTAGATGTCCTTAGGCGCCGCCGCTGTCTAGAGCGCGTTAGTACCTCTGCGGCCCGTCCCTCGAGGCTAGCTTTTAGCTGTGCGGCCTCTTCCTCTGGTGTCCACTTGTGCTTGGCCACTGTGTCGAATTGACGGCGGAAGACTTC